>NW_007362713.1:0-27263 GCF_000346735.1 Prunus mume
GTTTTGATCCCAAGTCTTCCACTGCCATTTCTAAGTGTCAGCAATCACTACTTTTCCTTTTAATATTTTCTTTTAACTTGTTAATTTAATCTTAATGTATTCAATTTAGACAGAATTGAAGAATGTATGCCATCCTATTGGTCATGCAGGTATGATAATGGGTGCTGCAGGTTCAACAGTATACTTCAATTTGAGACTTAGGCACCCAACACTGGACATGCCCCTTTATAGATTATGATCTGGCATTGCTCTTTCAGCCAATGCTCATGCTAGGCATCCGCATAGGAGTTGCCTTCCACCTCATGTTCTATTTATCATTCTCTTCTTAGGTAATAACATTTTGAACACAAATTCCTTATTTACTTTGAATACTCCCAATAATCTTATTAGATATTTTTCTGAGTTCTGGCAGGTACAGCAGCAAAAGCTTTAATGAAGGGCATAGAAACATGGAAGAAAGAGACAAAGATGAAGAAGGTAAGGTTTTCACTTAACTATTTCCTGAACTATCAATGAATATGGTCTGTTAGCAATCTAATAACAAGGAGTTTGAGGTTTCACATGACTTTCAGGAAGAAAAAAGCAGTTAGAATCGGAGTCCAAACCTGGCGGTGAGTGCTCCAAGCAAACATTCTTATATATAGACCAAGTTTAGAGTATACTAATATGAACTAAAGGAAAACTCTAAAGTGCGCATCTCCTTAGTTGCATATGGTTCTGGAGAAGACTATAAACTACAACCTAGTGGTCCAGCTATGAGCAGGTAAGTTCCAAGACTATAAATTATTTTGCAACTTCTTTTTTATCTGCAATTTTTAAGTGGTTGATCAGTTTTTGTTCTATTGATACGATGAACAGCTCTATCCAGGTGCCTATATCACACAACGTTTACTGGAAGGAGTGATTGATGCTTGTGTATGTATGGGTGGCTTTTCTTATTGTTCAGATTGTTAAGTTATTTTACTCTGTAGTTCTGTACAACTAAAGAAGCTTTTCTAGGAACTCATCCATTCGCATACCGAACGGTGATACTCGGTTTTTCTAATTTTTTAAAAAGAAATAGTATAGCCGGCCGGTTATACTCGGTTTTTACTAATTTTTTTTGAAAAGAAATAGTGTTTTAAACAAATAGTAGGTTATTTCTAAATTTTTTTGCAGAAATAGTATAGCCGGGCGGCGTTACTTGTTTGTTATAATTTTTTAAAAGAAATAGTATAGCCGCGCGGCTATATTCGGGTTTTTCAATCACTAACCTGAGAAGAAGATTTCAAGATCTTTCCTCTCTTGGCAAATTCCAAAACAGCTCCACGAAATTAGCTTAACCTAGAAGAAGGTACATAAGCTTTGAGTATAGGCAGTATCGTTGCAATCCAAGCTGTTCTGAGCAACCCAACAAGACCCACCTCCATTTTAGCAAAAACCTAGATCAGAACAGACCTTAAAGAGTTGAAAAGGGCTAGTCTCTACACCCTGCTCTGTACTTAGATGATTAGAGGGCATAGATTCATCAAAACAAGTCTCTTTTGAAGTATGTTGGTTTTAGTTCTCACTTACATATTGAAGTATGTTTGAAGTCTCACATATGTGTCAAATTATGCTTGCAGGGTTGCATGATTCCTTCTGGACTCATGCATGTGATGTGGACCAAATGAACGAGATACTTCTGGACAAATTTGTGGAGCTTTATAGCATGCCGATACTTGAAATTTCTCTTCCGGGAATTGGGTCTCATAAATTCAGATATTTCTTTGGCTTGTTTAAAAGCAAGTTGGGTGGAATGACTTGTATTTGACACAATGATTTCTCAAGGCTACTTAATAAGTTCGTTTTGATGTGTCCTCACAAGGTTTCAAGATGAAGTTTAAGAACTTACAAATGCGTCTTCATTGTACAAAACTTTTACATTGAAAGACTGTATTCAGCTTCTCCAAAATTTTTACTATATGATATAATGAAATGGTCAAATTGCTTCTAATTGTTTGAGAACTTGCATTTAGAAAGTTTCTTTACACACATTTTATATGTAGACCTGAATTAAACTATTTGAAACCCACAAACACCTTGGTACTCCTGCGAAATGTCATATGCCATGCTTTTCTTCTAGGATACCAGAAACAATCTTATTATGTTTCAGATTATGTTACTTCTCATGTGTCTGTGCAGAAACAGATTAACATTTGCCTCAGTTGTATCTCCAATGAGGTTATAGCTACTACACAAAGATATCAAATTCAAAAGTCAACCTTAATGGCAAATATAGGTGCAATCTGTTGCTTCATGTATAGTTATATGTGCTCTAGTAGTACAAAATGCAAAAGCTTAATCTAAATTCTCTAACTAATTCAAAGTTCCTACTATTAGACAAGCATTGGCTCCAAATAGTGTATGGCCGGAAAGAGACAAACATATAAGTGCAGCCCCATACGTCACTTGCAAACCAACAAAGAAGTGGAGAACATGGGTAGAACTTAGGATCACTTGCAAAAAATCGTCTGACACCATGTTCGACAATCAGTGATCCCATAAGTTTAATGTGTTGTGTAATAGATCAACACTGTATGTCAAACTTGCAACATAAAAGTTTATGCTAAATTGATGAAAAGGGTAAGCAACTATGCAATGCAAGAGAAAATTATGGAAACTTTCACAAACAAAATTGGAGTAAAAACGAAAGATCCATCATCTCAACTCGCAAGGGCCTAGCGCCTAGAGGAGTAATCGGGGCCTATGCGAGTGCCTATGATTTTTTAAATAAATTATTTAGTATTATAAATTAAAAATTTATACCAAAATCATGAAAAATAAAAGGATATATATTTTTGATTTAAAATATACTTATTAGTGGTTACTTTAGTGATTTCATAATGCAAAATCCATTCAATGTTGTATTTTTTTGAAGCCCATGCCCTTGTCTCTCGCCCAGGCCCTTTTCTAAACCCTAAATATAACACGCAACATCTCTTCTTCTTCAATCTCATCGTCGTCTCTCTCTCTCTCTCGACTCATAGCACCATCGTCATCTCGTCCCAGAACTTGGAGTTCCAAAATGGCCTTTTCTTTCTTCTAGGCGCCAGCACCTGCCTAGATCGCCTAGGCCATTTATTCAGATGAGTGATAGTGTGTTCAAGGATTTAACTTTTAAAGAAGATTTCCGAGAATTGGAAAAGAAAGAGATGATGCTTACATTGTTCCTACAAACCTTGTGAGTATTTGCTAGAATCTGCGTGCCTTAAGTGATACATGCTAATCCAAAATCTAAAAGTTTTGGGTTCATGTTCTCATCCAAGAGAATGTTACTGACCTTCAAATCTCTATGTATTACCTTCAAACAGAAATCATGGTGAAGATAAAGAAGCCCTCTAGCAACACCCTGAATAATCTTGAAGCGTCGACCCAAATCAAGCACTGCTCATCTTGGCATTGGAATTTGGAATTCAAAATATAACAGTAAAGTCATTAATACATCCCAATCCCGTGCACTTCACAACGAAAAAATTGACCATCAATAGGTAACAAAGAGCAGTTGGTAACATTTAGAGATAGTTGCTACCGCTTATACCAACATAGGCTTAATTATTTGAATCTGTCAAATGATATGAGTACATATGCTATGACCATTAGAAGTATATTACATTTTCTACGGAATATACACTCCCAGTAATCTTATTAGATATTCTTCTGAGTTCTGGCTGGTACAGCTAATTAAAGGCATATAAACATGGAAGAAAGAGACAATGATGAAGAAGGTAAGATTTTCACACAACTATCCGGATCCCCTGGGTTATCAATGAGTAGGGTCTGTTACCAACGTACTAACAAGGAATTTGAGGTTTCGCATGACTTTCAGGAAGCAGAAAAGCAGTTGGAATTGGTGTCCAAACGTGGCGGTGAGTATATATATAGACCAAGTTTAGAGATTATGCACTAATATGAACTAAAAGAAAACTCTAAAGCGCACACCTCCTTTGTTGCAGATGGTTTCATTGCAAGATGAGCAGGTTAGTTCCAAGTTCTTGGTTATCTGCACTTTTGAAGTTGTTTCAGATTCTGTCTTATTGAATTTGTGAACAACTCTGTCCAGGTACCTCTATCGCACAACATTTTCTGTCTTATTGTTCACATTGTTAAGGTAAGTTATTTTACTATGTAGTTTTGTATAACTAAATAAGCTTTTCAAAAGATAAGATCATCACTAGAAATGTAGTCAAGTTCGATCTTTTTAATTCCTTTGCATTTTCAGGGGACGCAATATTGCTTTAAATTTTGTTACTGAATGAATCTATTTGAATCTTTACGCGGACATCACTAACAATGTAGTCAAGTTCGATTTGTTAGGTTTGCTATGGTCACACATGACAACAAAAGCATGATAACTCAAATGAATGCCCTAAGAAACATGAAATGAAATTATAAAGCTGATTATGGGTGCACTTGGATTGAAATTAAGCTTTAGAATCGGTTTTTCTAATTTTTTATTATAAAAGAAATAATATCGCTGCGCAGCCATACTCGATTTTTTAAATTTATATAAATTGTATGGCCGAGCGGCTGTTTTCAAATGTTTTTAAAAGAAATAGTATAGCCGGTGGCTATACTCTGTTTTTAAAATTTTCTATTTTTCTATTTTTTTTTTTGAAAATTAGTATGGCCAGGCGGCTATATTCTTTACATAGATACTGTGATCTTTCTTTTTTATAATTCTGTTTTCCCCATTTTTGTTTATCGATAAGAGTATTTGAAAGCTTTATCCATTACTATTAGGCTATACCAAATTAATATCTATAAAGTATAAACTAATGCAACTATGAGGGTCATTTTTCTTAATTTTTGAAAATTTTGGAATGTTGTTTATAATTTTAAACATGCCCAACCATTTGAAAGGTTAAAATTGACTCTAATTTTTATTTATTTAAACTACACTAAAATGCCGAAAAATCATACTTAGATGTTATCATTTATATGTCTATTTGGTCATTGAATCATACTTAGTTCGAATAAAGTTACTCGTTATGTGTCATTTAAGCTTAAAACCAAAAGCACCCTTGAGCCAACCCATTTAAGCTTACTCGGTTTTTCAAATTCATTTAAAATAAAATGTACAGCCGTGCAGCTATGCTCCCTTTTAAATTTTTCAAAAAAGAAATCGTATAGCCGCGGGGCTATACTAGTGTCACTGCGTACCGATACTTGGTTTCTATAATTTTTTTAAAAATAAATAGTATAGTCGGGTGGTTATACACGATTTTTTAATGAGATATTTAGTCATATATCTATTATTAGCACTAATAATATAGATAAACCCAACACCATTTAATTTTTGTAAAAAAAACCCAAAAAATGACGGCTGGCTGAATTTAATTTTTATTATTAAATTACTTTGATGCCCTATTCAGTGTTTTGGGTATTTTTATGAGGTTTTGATGTTAGGCTTATTTTAAGAAATTGATGGTAGTTTTGTAATTTAAAAGAAGTTAAAAGCCTCTTTGTTATGTTGTAAATAAGCTTTGAGTGTGTTTCTAAAATACGTTTCATATAGGCTTTTTATTTTTTATTTTTTATTTAATAATAATTTGAGCCCCTATATTAGATATAAAAATGAATCTCCCTATTTTAATTTGTTTTAAAAGAAATAGTACAACCTCCCGGCCACACTCGGTTTTTTAATTTTTTAAACAAAGAATATTCTTGTCGTGCGGCTGTACTCTATTTTTTTAATTAAAAAAAGAATGGCCGGGCGGCTATACTTGGCTATGTTTTTTTTCCTTTTATTTATTTATAGAAATAGTATAGTCGAGCAGCTATACTCGATTGTTTCTATTTTTCAAAATTAGTATAGCCGGGCGGCTATATTCTGTACACATATAAGAGTAGTTGATAGCTTTATCCATTACTATTAGGCTATACCAAATTAATATCTATAAAGTATAAACAAATGCAACTACAAGGGTACTTTTTTTTAATTTTTGAAAATTTTGGAATGTTGTTTAGAATTTTAAACATGCCCAACCATTTGAAATGTTAAATTGACTCTATTTTTTTTATAAAAAATAAATCATACTGAAATCCTAAAAAATCATACTTAGATGTCATCATTTATAAAATAACCCGTATATGTCTATTTGGTCATTAAATCATACTTATTTTGAATAAAGTTACTCGTTATGTGTCATTTAAGCTTGGAACCAGAAGCACCCTTAAGCCAACCCATAAGCAATGTAGTTCCTTTATCTATGAAATAAAACTTTTGGAAATTGAACATCTCCCCATATAAGAATATTCACTATGAATAAAAAAGAAAATAATTAACATCCCAACAAAAGATCAATTATGAACCTATATTCAAATTAAAACCAATAGTACTAATCTTTAATCAACAAACAGACAAAGCTAGCATCAAACTATGATCCAAATCATATATAATAATCAAATAAATAACGACAAATCATGACAATACTTGTGGGTTGATGCCTAATTTAGTCAACCTTCTACTTCTAGGGTTGATGTCTTTGAGGTAAGAAGGCTGTGGACTGGCGGAGAGTTTGGGGTGGGGTTGTGCTTCTTGTGGGTGTCTCTTAGAGTTGTTGCATTTCCTCCATCGCTGCACATAATTGCATTTCACTAGGAAAAACAAACGGTGATTTGTTCTCAATAGGGAATGAGTTATTAATGCGCACAGCTCGAATATCTCTATGTTTTTGTTCATCACATTGACATGCTACTTCCGCACTCAGAATCTTTACTCCTTTGGCGACACCTTCTGGTCTGTTTAGGAAGGAAAACACGAACAAATTAAGATCGAGGATGAAGAGCATACAAGTGATCAATGCACCAAATTAAGATTGAGGAAAAACAACAAAGGAAAAC
The DNA here is from genome assembly GCF_000346735.1 of Prunus mume. Next base: position 6,865 of record NW_007362713.1, read on the forward strand.
TCAAGCTTATTTACCTGCCTAACTACATCACAAATATATAGCCTACACTACATAGTTTGCTCAATTATGAACAATATATTCTTCCTCATGTCTTGTGATCAGTTAATATAACCAATAAAATTACCGATTGATGAAGAAATAATGCTACTCTTGTCTTACACCTAATCGAATTATGTGCTTCTCTACTTGATTACCTATATATATGTAGAGGCAAAAGATGGTATTTTACAGTTCCCACTGAGTTCATGTATTTATCAGTTCTAGAAAACCAAATCAAGCGAAAGATTCACCAATAAACTAAGGAAATGACTTCAAACTAAGAAAATCTATTCCCAATGTTCCTTCAAACATAGAAAATCTACTCTCAATATTCCTTCAAACTAAGAAAATATATATTCTTCATTTTGACAGTAATACACTGAAAAAGTGTTTGCATCCGAAAGCAATATCAAAACAAACTGATGATGTGAGTTCCTCCAAAGAAAGCACCTTTTAATATTACTCTCAAAGCATTTTAAAAAATTAATTAAATTTTGAAAATATGAGTTTGAGTTGGTATAAAAAAGAGAAGTTTGAATGTAACAACTTATTTTAGTCAATATTGAGTTTTCAAAAACACTCTTCTTAGAGATAATGATTTGCAATTCATGAAATGAAAAGTACTAAAAGAGTAAATAAAGGACCCAGTCAACTTACATTATTGGAGTAGAGCAGGCATTCCTCTCACCCAAACAGTAGAAAGGTATCAAGCACGGACGTAGTGTAAAGAAAGGAGAGTGATAACCAGGTGAAGCTATTGTACTTTTTCCTTTACCGATGAGTTCCACCGTTTGGTTTTCAAAATTGCAACTGCCGATCCAATTTAAAGTGCCAAAGAAAAGGACATGAGAATTTGGACATATTGCATAAGGTCTAATCGGATCATCCTCATCAGAATCATACTCATACTCATATGTCATGATTAAAAGACACATAACCCGATCTTGCAGGACTTCTTCAGAAACACTGTGTCTGAGAGTCCACTGATCACTACCGGAACCAGATGTGCATTGTCGATCATCATAAGACCAAAACCGAATAGTTTTTGAACTATCACGCTTTACATAACAAACAAGGCCCCTTGAGATCCCAAGACATCCCATTCCCATTGTTGTTGCACCCATCTTATCATCAGCATCAGCATCATCATCCTCAGGCCCATGAGGGAGATCAAACGCACGAGCTTCAATAGTGTTGAGGTCAATGCACAAAATTTTCCCTGAACTAGTTAGGCTGTATAACACCCCGCGCAAGTATACAAAATGCCTGCAAAGCTTGAAAGTTTTGAACCCCTCAATAAACATTGGGTCGAGTTGCAACCCATGTCGAACCCACTGCCTCGACTGCGAAGAAAAGATGTCCATGACCATGACCATGTCCAACGGGGTTGAGGTTGATTTCAAGGAAGTCAGTTGTCGGGAATAATCAATTCGAACAACTCTGAAGTGATTCGATTCAATAGGGTCAAAAGCCAAGGCAGCACAAAAATACTCATTCTCATGTAAACATGTTGTAGGTATGGATACGTGTTGTTTGGTGATGGGGTTGCACACACAAAACTGATAAGTGCTTGGATTGTACAGCAAAACTAACCCATTACAACAGTCCAGGTGATTATCGGAGGTATTGCGTCTCTGAAATCGAACCAAATAATAGAAATCAGGCAGTGACTTCTTCAAGAAGGGATAATCTTGTACAAAGGCAAAATTGATTTGATGATCCGTATCATCAGGTTCGGGCAGAGTACAGAAGTAAAGACCCAAAAGAGGAACCTGCGACCAAAATCTCCGCAACCAAACATGAGAGATTATTTGATGACATGACTTGGCCACCATCTTGCATTTCAGCAAATCCTTGTGTGATAATCTAAACAAAATATTGCACAACAAATCATGACACAAAGATAAATCCCCCATACCCGAATCCTGATCGGCAATGGCAGCGGCAACGGATGAGGTAGAAAGACGATCAGTAGTCATTCTTGTATACACTTAACAAAAAGAAGAGAAATATTGAAAACCCTACAACTCTGAAACTCAATTTTGATCTCCAGGTCCAGCCACAATAAGTTGATTGATATGTAGTTATTTCTTTTTGACTGTGTCCGGCTTACATCCATTAGATTAAATTTTAATGAGGTGTCATGTGGAGAAGGAAAGTAAAGCAGATCATCATGACAGAGAAAATCATAGTAGAGGATCCGGATCCTAGTTGGTTCTAACTTGTTCTCTGAGTTTTCCAGATTTTAGTAAGATTTTTAAGTTTTCCAGATTTTAGTAGGATTTATATAAGTTTCCTATTTTATTTATGTTAGAATTTTTGTTTTAGCAATGGATTTTTTTTATTCTATTGCCTTAAGAGGATTTATAAGTTTCCTGTTTTATTTAGGTTAGAATTTCTGTTTTAGCAAGGGATTTTTTTATTCAGTGTCTATAGGTTTTAATTCATTATAGAGTTATTGAGATATAAAGAAAAGTTTATTTTCCAAAGATTGGAGACTACTTGGGGCATGTTTACGTATCAGTAATGGAGAAAGTATAGAATCAGAAAATTCCTTATAACTTATTTACTTATCATTCTCTTCTTAGGTAATAACATTTTGAACACAAATTCCTTATAACTTATTTACTTTGAATACTCTCCCAATAATCTTATTAGATATTGTTCAGTTTTTGGTTTATTAGCACCATGATTTTAACTTTTGTTACTGAATGAGCATATCTGAACTTTGTGCAGACATATACTCAAACTTGCTCCACCCGTGAGTTTGATTAATGCATCTCCAGCAAGAACACACACACACACACACACACACACACATAGGGGGAGAGAGAGAGAGAGAGAGAGAGCATAAAGGGGATATAATTATTACATCCAAGAATTTATGATTCTTCCTTTCCTGTTTAGTGTTGTGGTATTTTTACTTTGACATATATATTTTGGTTGTTCAGGAGATCGAGTTTGGTTGGAAATTTGTAGTTGGCTCAATAGTTGGATTCTTTGGTGCAGCATTGGGTAGTGTGGGAGGTGGAGGCAATGCTTGGCTTGATCATTGGTTTTGATCCCAAGTCTTCCACTGCCATTTCCAAGTGTTAGTAATCACTTTTCCTTTGAATCTTTTCTTTTAACTTGTTAATTTAATCTTAATATATTCAATTTAGACAGAATTGAAGAACTGTATGCCATCCTATTGGTCATGCAGGTATGATAATGGGTGCTTCAGTTTCAACTGTATACTTCAATTTGAGACTTAGGCACCCAACACTGAACATGCCCCTTTATAGATTATGATCTGGCATTGCTCTTTCGGCCAATGCTCATGCTAGGCATCAGCATAGGAGTTCTCTTCGATGTCATGTTCGCCCACTGGATGGTCATAGTTCTACTTATCATTCTCTTCTTAGGTAATAACATTTTGAACACAAATTCCTTATTTACTTTGAATAGTCCCAATAATCTTATTAGATATTCTTCTGAGTTCTGGCAGGTACAGCAGCAGAAGCTTTAATGAAAGGCATAGAAACATGGAAGAAGAGACAATGATAAAGAAGGTAAGGTTTTCACTTAACTATTTCCTAAACTATCAATGAATATGGTCTGTTGACAATCTAATAACAAGGAATTTGAGGTTTCACATGACTTTCAGGAAGCAGAAAAGCAGTTGGAATCGGAATCCAAACCTGGCGGTGAGTGCTTATCCAAGCAAACATTCTTATATATAGACCAAGTTTAGAGTATACTAATATCAACTAAAAGAAAACTCTAACCTGCACATCTCCTTAGTTGCAGATGGTTCTGGAGAAGACTATAAACTGCTACCTAGTGGTCCAGCTTCATTGCCAGATGAGCAGGTAAGTTCCAAGAATATTAGAACATTCTAAGCCTGTATTATTTTGCAACGTCTTTGTTATCTGCAATTTTTAAGTGGTTTCAGTTTTTGTTTTATTGATATGATGAACAACTCCATCCAGGTGCCTATATCACACACGTTTACTTTAAGGAGTTATTGATGCTTGTGCATGTCTGGGTGACTTTTCTTATTGTTCAGATTGTTAAGTTATTTTACTCTGTAGTTCTGTACAACTAAAGAAACTTTTCTAGGAACTCATCTATTTGCATACCGGACCTTATTAAAATGCTCTCCAAAAGATATGATCATCACTAGCAACGCAATCAAATTCCATCTTTCTAATACCTCTGCATTTGCTTCCAAAGCACCATGATTTTAACTTTTCTTACTGAATTATTGGGTCCTGAACTCCATGCAGTAAGGTTAACAACCAGAGCAGTAAGATTTCTTCAACGGACACTATAGAAACACATAACTATATACACTCAAGCGTGCATAAAAAGAATGATGTCCAGTTGAACATAAATATTATCATTTCGTAGGTACCAATTGCAGTCTCCGTTATGCTCTTTGAAGCTAAATTCTTATGCAAAGGTACCTGGGTGATTGCATTCAAAGGAAAGGAAATCACAAACTGGAAGTTCCATCAGATTTTACCTTACTGCAGCAGTGGGATTGTAGCTGGGAGGCGGTTTCATCTTGGGACCCTTTTTCCTTGAATTGGGAATTCCTGCTCAGGTATAGTTCAACGCAAGACAAAATTCACTCTATTCTTTTTGTCAGTCAAAATCTTGTCAAGAATCCTTGGCAAGGAAAAATCACTGAAGAGGTTTGGATTCAAAATTCCTTGATCATTGGTTTTGATCCCAAGTCTTCCACTGCCATTTCCAAGTGTTAGTAATCATCTTTCTTATTAATCTTTTCTTTTAACTTGTTAATTTGATCTTAATGTATTCAGTCTAGACAGAATTAAAGAATTATATGCCATCCTATTGGTCATGCAGGTATGATAATGGGTGCTTCAGTTTCAACTGTATACTTAATTTGAGACTTAACGCACACAACACTGGGCATGCCCTTATAGATTATGATCTGGCATTTCTCTTTCAGCCAATGCTCATGCTGGGCATCAGCACAGGAGTTGCCTTCAAAGTCATGTTCGCTGACTGGATGGTCACCGTTGTACTTATTATTCTCTTCTTAGGTAACAACATTTTGACCACAATTTCCTAACTAGTTTTTTACTTTGAGAGCTGAACTCATAAAATGGAATATGAACACAACTAAAAGAAAAGCACATCAAATCTTTACATATATTGCGCTTAATCGTCCTCTAGAAACTTCAAAACTTGGCATAAAAATGCTATCAATACCAAACATTTGAACTATTTTGTTATAATTTCAAAGCTTCTACTGGATTGTTAGTTAACTTTCTTTGTTCCTTCTGAAAGTCACTATTTCTTGAGTTATTTGGAAAAATGTAGGAAAATTTTATAGAATAACCAACCATTATCGAACTAAAAAAAAATTCTCTGTAGTGTCTACAGAATATACACTCCCAATAATCTTATTAGATATTCTTCTGAGTTCTGGCTGGTACAGCAACAAAAGCTTTAATGAAAGGCATATAAACATGGAAGAAAGAGACAATGATGAAGAAGGTAAGATTTTCACACAACTATCCAGATCCCCTGGGTTATCAATGAGTAGGGTCTGTTACCAACGTACTAACAAGGAATTTGAGGTTTCACATGACTTTCAGGAAGCAGAAAAGCAGTTGGAATTGGTTTCCAAATGTGGCGGTGAGTGTATATATAGACCAAGTTTTAGAGATTATGCACTAATATGAACTAAAAGAAAACTCTAAAGCGCACGTCTCCTTTGTTGCAGATGGTTTCATTGCAAGATGAGCAGGTCAGTTCCAAGTTGTTGGGTATCAGCAATTTTGAAGTTGTTTCAGATTATGTCTTATTGAATTTGTGAACAACTCTGTCCAGGTACCTATATCACACAACATTTACTGGAAGGAGTTATCGATGCTCGTGTATGTCTCGGTGGCTTTTCTTATTGTTCACATTGTTAAGGTAAGGTAAGTTATTTTACTATGTAGTTCTGTATAACTAAATAAGCTTTTCAAAAGATAAGATCATCACTAGAAATATAGTCGAGTTCAATCTTCTAATTCCTTTGCATTTTCAGGGGCGCACTATTACTTTGAATTTTGTTCATCCTTAAAATAATAACCAGAATTCCTAACGGTAAAATCACATTGTAAAAAATTTTAAAGACTAGGGTGTTCAATTGTAAAAACTAAGAATATATGGATTAATATGACTTAAAAGAGTGTAACCAAAGAACACTAAACTATCATTAACCCATTATTTTATGACAATGATGATCCATGCAATGAAGACTAAATATTGATGGATCTTAAATTACAATATCGAAAATAAAACAAAATAACGTGTCAGCGTAGTGGTCTACCACCGGTGCTAGCAGCCTTATGACCAGTGTTCGAGTCCCTTGGAGACCATTTTTACAACTTTTGTTGCAACAATAATTAACAATGTGCCGGGTCGGGTTTCGCGGGTGAGTCATGACCCGAATGCTAAATGGGACTAAACCACTCCGATTGGTTTCCCTCCAATTCAGAAAGCAAGAATTTGAATGTTTTCTGACGACCTTTGAGCTTCTCAAAGCAAGAATCTCTGTAAGTTCAACTTTATTTTCATTTCCTGATTATAATCGATTTAATTCCAATCTGTTATTGAATTATTCTATGTATATTTCCGATTCGTCTTGAATATTTGTTACGGAAAATGAATTGAATATTGATTTGAGTGCTTCAGTGTATATTTTTGATTTGTTATGCTCAGATTGAAACTAAAACAAGAATTTGAAGGTTTTCTGACGACCTTTGAGCTTCTCAAAGCAAGAATCTCTGTAAGTTCAACTTTATTTTCATTTCCTGGTTATAATCGATTTAATTCCAATCTGTTACTGAATTATTCTATGTATATTTCCGATTCGTCTTGAATATTTGTTACGGAAAATGAATTGAATATTGATTTGAGTGCTTCAGTGTATATTTTTGATTTGTTATGCTCAGATTGAAACTAAAACAAGATCCTAAACCCTAAACCCCAAATTGATCATGACCTACAAATTTAAGCCACTACAGGTAATAGACATTTAATCCAAATTTAGGATTTGCTACAGGAGATAGGAGTCCTTAAGAAAGTGATTCAAACTCCACATTCACAAACTAATCTCTCAAATAACTACCTTTTTTATCGTGAACGAGAATGTGAACTCAATCTGGATTTGTGCTCAGATCTACCCCTCAAACGAAACTGAGACTTGTAACCTATTTTGCCTATCCTCCCCGTCTCTGTCATAATCCCTCCACCTGTAAAATCAATTCATAAATAATCATAATAATCATAACAGAAATAAGAAGGCAAGAATTCAAAGGATTTGTTTCAAGAATAAAGAAATTTAAAAAACAGACAAGCTTCCCCTGATTAATTCACACACTAGTTACTATCAATATAAAAAATTCCAGATTGCATCTAACTCAGATGACAGTACACAACAGAACATTCATTTTACAAGTAAATAACTAGCTAAAAAATATTCATACCTATCAGAGTCCCGAACACGGTAGTGATCATCATCGACGTCGTCCTTATCTCTCCTCTGCTCGCTTCTCTCACGATCCCTGTGGCGGTCCCTATGACGACGATCATGATCCCTGTCTCGAGACCTTTCTCTTTCTCTATCTCGGTCCCTTTTCCCTATTCCCTATTCCTGTCTCTGTCCCTTTCCCTATCTTTGTCCTATCTATGTCCCCGTCCATATCCTTATCACGCCCCTTTTCTCTAATCTGAATATTCTCTCTCATAGCCACCAGAGCCATGCTGCAAAAGAGACCGTCAGATCACTGTACCTTACAATAACGCATGAAATGAAGCTAATATACACCATTTTCAGAAAGATATTGAAATAACTATTTTATCAGAAGTAAGGAAAGGAGTCTATTATCCTTCACAAAAATAAACCGGAAGTTCAAGTGCTAGTAAATATCAACAAGCTTTCCTAAGATTGGATATCTAAGATACAATGGAATACGCTATAATGCATAATCCTAGAAAACCCCAATATTCACTATCCAAAGGAGTATTTCCATAAATATAAAAAAAAAAAAACTAAAAACTAAAACTAAAAGCCCCAGATTCATAGCAGAAAAAAAGCAGATCACACACACAGACACAACCAACACAATTAAAAGAACCCTAACCAGTCCAGCTAACCCAACATAAACCCTAAAAACACTCATAAACAGAGCCCTTCGCAGCGATCTTAATTTGATGTAATCAGAAGAAAATAAGAAGTCAGTAATCGCATAGTTTTGCAACTCCTGGTCTACCTGTGATCTGTGATTTGGTGTACACCTCCACAGAAAATAGATCCAAAGGAGATCTACCTAGATCTACCACCAAACCTCATCAAGAACGCATACAACAATGGTCCAAATGTGGGAGATCTAGCCAAAATCAGAACAACAGGCTGAGAGGCAGCCCCAAAAAATAAGGGTGAGACACAGAGAAGAAGGGGCAGACTAGGGTCTGGGTTGAGAGAGGGCATAGTTTTTGGGAGAAGAGAAAGAAGCCTCCTTTTGGACGAGTTTTCTATGGGGAGATATGAAATTGTCCAACCAATCAAGCCCAGCATTCAAACATCAAACACTTGAACAATCAAAAGAACCAATACCAATAAACAACAAGAAAATTAGAAGAACGAAAAAGCTATGAAACCCACATTCTTTTTTTTCTTCCTTTTCTGGGTATAATACAAAATATATCAGTTCCATGAGAAAGGAGGTACCTTTAGCAGGAGTCATTGCTCTAAGCTCTGTGATAAACAATCACACCTGACAAGCATTAAGAAAACAGAAAACAAGGATAAACTTAATCAATACCAATAGTAGAAAAGGCAGGAAGACACGCAAAGATCTCATAAGAATAATCTCATTGAGAGAGAGACATATCAAGAGAGGCAGTGTTCCCACAATACCATATGATGGAAGATCTACCTAGATCCAACAACTACACCACCACAGAAAATAGATCCAAAGGAAATCTACCTAGATCTACCACCAAACCTCATCAATAACACATACAACAATGGTCCAAATGTGGGAGATCTAGCCAAAATCAGAACATGCTGAGAGGCAGCCCCAAGAAATAAGGGTGAGACACGGAGAAGAAGGGGCAGACTAGGGTCTGGGTTGAGAGAGGGCATAGTTTTTGGGAGAAGAAGAGAAAGAAGCCTCCTTTTGGACGAGTTTTCTATAGGGAGATATGAAATTGTCCACCAACCAGCATTCAAACATTAAACACTTGAACAATCAAAAGAACCAAAACCAATAAACAACAAGAAAATTTGAAGAACGAGAAAGCCATGAAACCCACATTCTTTTTTTCTTCCTTTTCTGGGTATAATACAAAATATATCAGTTCCATGAGAAAGGAGGTACCTTTAGCAGGAGCCATTGCTCTAAGCTCTGTGATAAACAATCCCACCTGACAAGCATTAAGAAAACAGAAAACAAGGATAAACTTAATCAATACCGATAGTAGAAAAGGCAGGAAGACACACAAAGATCTCAAAAGAATAATCTCAGCGAGAGAGAGAGAGAGAGAGAGAGACATACGAAGAAAGGCAGTGTTGCGGCTAGGGTTGGGAAACGAAGGGAGGAGAGAGACTGAGAAATTGGGGAGGAAGAGAGAACACGGTCTTATATGAGTATTCAACTTTTTGGAGTCCAATCAGGTGCGGAAGGTACATTGTACCGATTTGAAATGACCAGTCAATCCTTGCCACATGTAAAATAAATTAAACAAATAAAAAACTGTTTTTTTAATCTGTCCGATTAATTGTATTAATTTCTTGGTGTTAATCCAGCATGGAGGAGATGACATGCCCTGTTACCGGATGCATGATTTGGAGTCCTGTCATTAAGAATGAGAAGGTAAGCCTAGAAGTGCTTAGATAAGTTCAAATTATAAATTGAACAAATACATTCTCCTAACGTAGTGTGTTTTTTTTCCTTTCCTCTTCTATATCCAGTTTTCCAGATACCTTTCAGATTTTAGGGAGTTGAATTTGTTAGGAAAAGGTGCATTCGGTTGCGCCTACAAATGCCAGCACAAGATTGATCAAAACTTCTATGCCATCAAAATGGTCCCAATCGGTGGTCTAAACAAAATGAGCTTTGAGACAGTCATTAAGTAAGTATTTGACTTTTTAAAAAATATATATATATTATTATGATTATGTGCACTTCTCATATTATATTGTAATTATAATTCACTCTTATTCTAAATGTGACATGCTTGAATTGTTTAGGGAAGTTCATGCGATGTGCAAGCTTGAACATTCCAATGTTGTCCGCTATTACACGGTGAGCAATCTATCCTAATTTAATTAAGTAAACATGCATACATAAATATATTAAGAAATTAACATATGTATGTCTATCAATATCTTTTTTTCTAAATTCTAGTCATGGGTAGAGCCACCTACTTTTGGAATTTCCGAAGATAGCTCATCACAACAGCCTGATGTTCCCCATTTGTACATACAAATGGAACTCTGTGAGAGGTAAAGACAATTAATTGTTGTGTCAATTAGTTTATTCTTTTTTTAACATATCGTTTTATTGGCAAACAAATCTATAGACGATTTGTTGCATGATACTGGGAAATTGGATGAAGATACATACTGGAATATGCTCTTGTTAGATACTGGAAAATAAAATTAATTGTTGTGTCACTAAGTTGATTTGTGATTCTAACATATTATTTTATTATGTGGCAAACAGATCCATAGAAGATTTGTTGCGTGAAGATGGAAAATTGGATAAGAAGACGTACTGGAAAATTGTCATGGGTATCATGCAAGGCTTGGAATATCTCCATGGAAAAGGATTCATCCATGGTGATTTATTGCCTTGCAACGTGTTCCTCCTGCATGACGGAGAACCAAAGTTGGGAGACTTTGGACTTGGTGAGTATTAAGTAACGAGTGCACGTCGTTAGCTGATTTTGAATTAATGGATGTGGTAGCTAATTTAAAAATCATTGATTTGCAGCTAAAAGCTTTGATGCGGAGCGTGAATTGAAGGACCTGAAAGCTGCTAAAGATATAACAGTGGAGATGTTGAGAGCAATAGATCCGAACTTGAAGAATGACTTGAACAAAACAGCCAAAAAGATTTTTGAGGGCCTGTGGAACAAGAAGTTATCCATCACAGCATCAAAGATAGTTGAGAAGATGCATTTGACTTCGCAAATGTGAGCACAGCTGGTTATTGTGCGCACGCTTGAGACATTGCTCAAGGCCAGTACAGAAGTCCAATGTTTGAAGACTGTTCTCAAAGTATTCCTCCACAACAGAGAACATTTCCTTACTGTTCATATATCCTTCTTGCATTCTAGAATGACTTTGACCACTTCCTTCCTGGTTCGTTTCAAGCAAACAATCAGTAACCTCTTTGGGTCTATATGGACCGAACTTTGACTCTTCAGTAACCTCTTCCAGTGGAGAGTGAGGTGATGACACGGCTACTGCGCTGTTGGAAAGTGGCATCAAATGATTGTAAGGCTGCCTCATACGAGCTCAAGGGAATTGGGGGGCGGGTGTTCGGAGGTGGCGGTGATGATTGTGCTTAGGCATTAACACCCTTGTTTTTACTGGATTTTGCTCCCATCATTTGGGTCCAGAAATTTCCAGAAAACCAAACTACGGCTAACTACCAAAAATGATAATTTCTTTTCCTCTTTCTTGTCTTCAATGAACTTGGAAAGAGCTCAAAAAAATTTAAATCTACCAAAGGCTTGAAAATGCAGCTTACCAAGTGCTCTCAATGCAAAGAAATACTGGGGGAAAGTTACGAAATCCAGTCAAATCTAATCGATGAGTAGGTTGAAGTACCAAAAATTATCCAAAGACGTGGACTTTAGTTAGATCCAAAGCACCCTAAAGCTATATTTCACTTGGTAAAGTAAAACCACATGAAATTTCTATAATCAAAATGCGAAACTTTATGATTTTGCTAACTGTAGCACTTAATAAGATCAGATTTATCTCAACCTAATAAGATCAGCTTGAATTCAAAGATAAGATGGAACTTTACACTCGCTAAAATCCTCCACAAAGAGCAAGATTCCCAGAATCCAAGCAAAACCCAACACAACCAGCCAAATGCCAAGTCTTGACACAACCCAGAAGACAACGATCCTGAACAACACAGAAGATATGATAAAGACGACCACTTACACAACCACCAATAAAGACGACCATTTCTTTAGTATATTGGTTAAGTAGCTCTCACATGCGATGTAATGTATTATGCGATGGTTATTGGCTTTACTTGAAAATTCCCATATTTTAAGGTTGACTAAAGTTTAAGTACCTATTTAGTATTGCTTATGTGGGGTGGTAAGTGATTTTTTTAAAATTTTAAGAAGCCCAACTCATTTGGTAAATTATGAGAAAATCATTTATTGTTAAAAATTGTTGTGAAAGAAAGTTATAAGAGAAAGTAGTTAATAATGTGCTTTCATTTTTTGATTATGAAGGAATCAATTTCGAAAAGACGCTGGATTTAATGATTATGCGGGAATTATTTTTTGATTATGCAGAAATTAGTACCAACAACACTTTTAACAAAAAGTTTACCAAACGCTAAACTGTTTTCTCTCACAGCTAAACTATTTTTTTTTTAAAAGTAGACCGGGTATACCCGCTCGGCTATACTATTTATATATATATATATAAAGAGGACCGCCTAGCGAATGGGGGTCACGTGTCAAAACAGGTATAGCTGAGCCGCTATACTACTTTAAGAAACATTAATAAAACTGAGTATAGCCGAACAACTGTACTATTTTAAAAAATAAATAAATAACCCGAGTATAACTGCCCACCTATACTATATATATATATATAAAGATGACCCACCTAGCGAATAGGCACCATGTGTTGAAATACGTATAGCCACTCCGCTATACTATCTTTCTCCCAATACTGTGTTTCTAGCAAGTTGGAAGCAAACAAATTTCAAGTACTAGTAAATTAGTAATCAATTCAAGAAATCGTACAGCCGGGGGGCTATACTTGGTTTTTATATATAAAATAAATCGTATAGCCAGGCGGCTATAATCGGTCTTTTTATAAAAGAAATCGTATAGCTGCGCAGCTATACGAGGTTTTTTTAATTTGTTTTAAAAGGTTTTTTCAATTTTTTGTTTTAAAGAAATAGTATAGCGGTACTCAATTTTTTCTATTTTAAAAAAATTAGTATGGCCCAGCAGGTTTACTTGGCCTTTTATATAGTCGCGCGACTATACTCTATTTTTTCTATTTTTTAAAATTATTGTTTGTGCCTAATAAATCACGGTCATAAACTGACCGAAGGGAACTCCTCTCGGCCCACCTACTCATGAACTGAAACGGCTACGTTTCGTTAGGCATTTCGCCTTCCTAAAAACAAAAGAAAAGCTGCAAAAGCAGAATCCTCTCGGCCTCGCAACCGCAGTATTGTAAGCCGAAGCCGAAGGCAGTAAAAGACACGGCCGAAAATACTGTGGTTAAATCGCCACGTGGCCTCAAGGTCCCACGCCACATTTAATGAAGTAATGTCTCTGACTATCGCAGCAAACCCACTAGTCGCAAGAAGCATTTAATGCACAAGGAAAGAAGGGAAGTGACTGAAATCAGGATATGGTGATGGAAATCAGAATGGTTAGGCGCAGACATTCTCACAAGTAATCTTACAATTTGAGGTCAGATCACCAATCACCAGACCAGGGCATTACATGCATTCACACGGCCAAGGGGCAGAACCCACGATCAGGGCAGTGGCCGAGATTTACCAATGGGGGTCACACTACCATGCTTCACGATCCCAAACCACCATGCTTCACGATCCCAAATGCCGATTTGACTACCCACTTGCCCTGATCAGGCTCCACCACGCAGGTCTTTTCAGCCTCGATTGTCCCTCCAGGACTCCTCCTATAAATACTAAGCTCGGGACTACATTCAAAGGGTTCAAATACTAAACCAAAAGCCTCCCACGAAGCAAATTATATTTTCCTATAATGCACTTTCAATACCTTTATTTGCTTTCTTAGGAGTAGTGGTAGATTGTAAGGAGAATTCATTCATCAATATATCATACGACCCTTGATTTTCAAGGCGCCGGAGCACCATCTCTGTTATCATCTCACTCACCCCATATATCATACGACCGTTGCTCTCTGAGCAATGCGCCGGAGCACCGCCTAAAACCCGCCATCAACACCACAACTAAACGGCCTTGTAGCTCAGGCCGTGAACCTGACGGCCGAGATCAGTTCCTTTCTCGGCCACAATCGTTTGATTAGGAGTCAAACTCAAAACATGCGCATCATTTAGCCATCTTCTACTCAAACCTCATCACCATCTCGACGCACAGTAGACCGTGCTGACACGCCCACGCACAACCGCACCGCATCCAAAAGAAGGACGTCACGTGTTGACGCACATCCTCTAGGCCCGGAGCACCAGGCTGTAAGATTTGCGCATCCAACAATTATTATAGCCTTACGGCTATATTCTTTACACATATAAGCGTAGTTGAGAGATTTATCCATTACTATTAGGCTATACCAAATTAATCTATATATATAAAACAAAAGGCAAAGAATGGTGAAACATTCAAAATACCAGAAAATACCCTTGGTTAATGCAAACATTAAGAATTAAAATTATACAAATTTATAAATAAACCCAATTCTAGACATGTATTTATAAAAAAACCCAAGCACTATTTAAACAAGAAACACACCCAAAATCAACCCCAAAGTCAACTTTTTGGGTGTGTTTATAAATGGGTTTTGAGTGTGTGTAATGATGGGTTTTGGGTGTGTTTATAAAGTGTTTTGGGTGTTGGGTTTTTTTATAATTTCAACCTCCATTTTGGGTGTTTTAGTGAAACTCCCTGACCTACCTTGGTCTGCACAGCAACTCCTTTCCTCAACAATCAATACACTCCTTCAAGATCTCTCTCGCAAGTTAGAAAGTAGAGGATGATAAGTTTGCAATTTGAAGATGAGTGAAAAGAAACTTCGTATTTATAAAGGTTGGGCATCATAGGTCAAAGATGAATCACAAGCCTATTCCCATTAGGAGCCCAACCCCAAGAAGAAGTCAAAAGTCTAATCAAATTAGGAGCTCAACTAGCAAATGGAGCCCAAGTCAAAGAAGAAAGGCTAGATGCAGTTGGAGAACCCGATCAATATTTCTCATCTGATTTTGTGGGAACATATATTTCTTCGGCCAATAAGAATACGACACGTGAAAAAAGAATATTCCTTAGGTCAAACTAATTACCATAATTAAATCCTATTTAATTAGGGAAGTTATCTTTGATTTAATATAGGAATATATCCCCAAATCAAGGAACCAATTTCCACCGAATCTCTTGGAGTAATTCCTATCATCTTTTTAGAGAAGAATAATCCTAACCAAATAAGGATTATTCTCTCAAAACCCTAGCACACTAGGAGATTATAAATACATGGCTACACAATACATTCAAGGTAATTCTAAATTCCTCTCTCAACACTCAAAGCCCTAGAAAAATCCTCTCTCTCTCTCTCTTCTCTTGTCGAATCTTTATCAAGATCCAGTTGAATTAACTTAGGCATCGGAAGCCTTTGACCAACACCCTGTGGGTGTGGTCTATTTACTTCTATTTATTTTGCATGGATTGAGGAAGAGAGAGAAGGAAGATCGAATGTCAAGGAATCAACCCGCAAATATTCCCCATGCCGAATTTTGCTCAAACCGTTGGCCTTTGAGATTAGATTGCATATACTTCATTGAGGTTAGTTTTGTCATTTGCTTAAGTCTTTTTTTTTTCTTTTTTTTTATAATGAAATCATCAATTTTTGGACAAATAATCAACAGAAAGGGGTTTTGTGAAAACAAACTGAAACCTCAGGAGGTGTTCATATAATTTTTGAGACCTTAGGGGGTTTTATTAAAACACAAGAAACCTTAGGGGGTGTTAGTGTAAATACTTCAAATTTTTCAATGTCTTCATCATCTCAATATTATCGATATTACAGTTATATTATAGCAATATTTTTGTCAAATGTTGCTGAAGAGTGAGAGAAATTATCGACGTCGATATTTTCTGATATTATCGATACTCATACGATATGTGTATGGATATGTTCCAAAATATTCTAGACCCAAAAAACGATAATATCCTCGATATTTCGTTAATATTATCGATATTTTAGTCCTTAGTCAAGACTAGAATTCGACTATTTAATTTTGATATCTTCTCTTCCCAAGCATTAAAATTTCAAACTATAGCCACGAATACTACTACGTATCATATCCATTTGTAATTTTTTATTATTTATCTTCATCATTTGGTAATGATAGTATCGAATTCAAAAAAAAAAAATTAATATTTTAATTAGTGGATGCATGTTTTTGCAAGGGTAAAAAGGCATGGTGAGATCCACCATTATAGGCCACGGACACCATTTTCCGTGCTTAAAAGTTAATGGCATTGTGCATCTACTATAATTACATGTTTTGTGGTCAATCTGTAGCCAACACCCTTTGGCCATGGTTGTCTGTAGCGAATATGAATATAGGTCACTAGCGCAGAGCCACCTAAGGACCAAGGTGGGCCCAGGTCCCCTCTCATATTTTTTACTTTATATATATTGTTATATATTTGCCTTTTGGAGTAAAAACTCTTTTAATGTTTTTGTTCTCTTTCTCTTCCACTTTTGATTAACTTAAGCTTTATGAATTTCCCTCTTTCCAATTTTACATGTCTAAGTAGGGCACCTTAATATTAGGAATTATGAACATTGTTTGTATTTCTTCTCTCTGTTGAAGTATAAATTGTTAAATTTTGAGTCTTTAATAATGTAAATGATGAGATTAATTAATATTCAATCATTTTAAAATATGAAATTCGGGACAATTATGACTGTAATAAATGGATAAATTATCAATCAATATGAAATGATATTATTAATTAACCGGTTGGCGCTTGAGGGCTCATATTCGAACTATTTTAATTTAAATTTTTTTTTTTATAAAAGGTCCTCTCTAATGTAAAATTCTAACTCCGCTACTATAGGTTATGAGTTGTCTATGGCTTCTAACGAGGTTTTCTAATACTGCAATCATTGTGCTTTCTTTACTCACTACTATCAAAGCAAAAGAAGTGAAAAATAAAAGAAAAGAAAGAAAAGAACGGGAAACTACCAACTGGTCCAAGCCCAGTCCGGGAGTTGGTTGAATTGAACACGAGAAAAGTAGCCCGTACCTCCCACTTGGGAGTGTTATTTTCGTCAATGTAGAGACAACCCGATTCCATTCAAACTTTTACGGCATGCATGTCTCCTGACTTTTTCCTAGTTGACAAAACAACAAAGACTTTTCCTATCTAATTCTCAAAATCAGAGAGGTTTAGGTTATACTTGGAGCTTTGTAATACGAGTCAATTAAATTAATACAAATTTATAAATAAACCCAATCCTAGACATGTATTTATAAAAAAACCCAAGCACTATTTAAACATAGAAACACACCCAAAATCAACCCCAAAGTCAACTTTTTGGGTGTGTTTATAAATGGGTTTTGAGTGTGTGTAATGATGGGTTTTGGGTGTGTTTATAAAGTGTTTTGGGTGTTGGGTTTTTTTATAATTTCAACCTTCATTTTGGGTGTTTTAGTGAAACTCCCTTAAAATTATTAATTAAATGAGGATAATATGGTAAATTCACACTTTTCATATTTTAAAAAAATTAAAAATTAAAAAATTAAATTTTTTTTTTTTTTTGTAAAAAAAACCTCTTGCAGGCACGGAAGCGCGTGCGAAGAGACTAGTATCTATAAAGTATAAACTAATGCAACTACTAGGGTCCTTTTTCTTAATTTTTGGAATGTTGTTTAGAATTTTAAACATGCCCAACCATTTGAAAGGTTAAAATTGACTCTATTTTTTTTATAAATAAAAAAATCATACTGAAATCCTGAAAATCATACTTAAATGTCATCATTTATAAAATAACTAGAATATGTCTATTTGGTCATTAAATCATACTTATTTTGAATAAAGTTACTCGTTATGTGTCATTTAAGTTTGAAACCGGAAGCACCCTTGAGCAAACCCATTAGCAATGTAGTTCCTCTATCTATGAAACAAAACTTTTGGAAATTGAACATGCCCCATATAAGAATATTCGAACAAACTTCAAGCTATGAATAAAAAGGAAAATAATTAACATCCCAACAAAAGATCAATTATGAACTTCATTCAAATTAAAACCAATAGTACTAATCTTTAATCAACAAACAGACAAAGCTAGCATCAAACTATGATCCAAATCATATACAATAATCAAATAAATAACCACAAATCATGACAATACTTGTGGGTTGATGCCTAATTTAGTCAACCTTCTAGCCACTTCTAGGGTTGATATCTTTGAGGTAAGAAGGCTGTGGACTGGCGGAGAGTTTGGGGTGGGGTTGTGCTTCTTGTGCGTGTGTCTTAGAGTTGTTGCATTTCCTCCATCGCTGCACATAATTGCATTTCACTAGGAAAAACAAACGGCGATTTGTTCTCAATAGCGTATGAGTTATTAATGTGCACGGATTGAATTTCTCTATGTTTTTGTTCATCACATTGACATGCTACTTCCGCACTCAGAATCTCTACTCCTTTGGCGACACCTTCTGGTCTGTTTAGTAAGGAAAACACGTACAAATTAAGATTGAGGAAAAGAACAAAATCAAGCAAAAGATTCACCAATAAACTAAGAAAATGACTCAAAACTAAGAAAATCTATTCCCAATGTTCCTTCAAACATAGAAAATCTACTCTCAATATTCCTTCAAACTAAGAAAATATATATTCTTCATTTTGACAGTAATACACTGAAAAAGTGTTTGCATCCGAAAGCAATATCAAAACAAACTGATGATGTGAGTTCCTCCAAAGAAAGCACCTTTTAATATTACTCTCAAAGCACTTTAAAAAATTAATTAATTAATTTTTTTTTAAAACCCTATAATACATCAAAATTTTGAAAATATGAGTTCGAGTTGGTATAAAACAGATGTTTGAATGTAACAACTTATTTTAGTCAATATTGAGTTTTCAAAAACGCTCTTCTTGGAGATAATGATTTGCAATTCATGAAATGAAAAGTACTAAAAGAGTAAATAAAGGACCCAATCAACTTACATTATTGGAGTAGGGCAGGCATTCCTCTCACCCAAACAGTAGAAAGGTATCAAGCACGGACGTAGTGTAAAGAAAGGAGAGTGATAACCAGGTGAAGCTATTATACATTTTCCTTTACCGAGGAGTTCCACCCTTCGGTTTTCAAAATTGCAACTGCCGATCCAATTTAAAGTGCCAAAGAAAAGGACATGAGAATTTGGACATATTGCATAAGGTTTAATCGGATCATCCTCATCAAAAGAAGACATTACAGGATCTTTATATCTCATGATTAAAAGAATCATAACCCGATCTTGCAGGACTTCTTCAGAAACACTATGTTTGAGAGTCCACTGATCACTACCGGAACCAGATGTGCATTGTCGATCATCATAAGACCAAAACCGAATAATTTTTGAATTATCACGCTTTACATAACAAACAAGGCCCCTTGAGATCCCAAGACATTCCATTCCCATTGTTGTTGCACCCATCTTATTATCATCAGCATCATCATCCTCAGGGCCATGAGGGAGATCAAAGGCACGAGCTTTAATAGTATTGAGGTCAATACACAAAATTTTCCCCGAACTAGTTAGGCTGTATAACACCCCGCGCAAGTATACAAAATGCCTGCAAAGCTTGAAAGTTTTGAACCCCTCAATAAACATCGGGTTGAGTTGCAACCCATGTCGAACCCACTGTCTCGACTGCGATGAAAATATGTCCATGACCATGTCCAACGGGGCTGAGGTTGAGGTTGAGGTTGAGGTTGAGTTCAAGGAAGTCAGTTGTCGGGAATAATCAATTCGAACAACTCTGAAGTGATTCGATTCAATAGGGTCAAAAGCCAAGGCAGCACAAAAATACTCATTCTCATGTAAACATGCTGTAGGTATGGAGACATGTTGTTTGGTGATGGGGTTGCACACACAAAACTGATAAGTGCTTGGATTGTACAGCAAAACTAACCCATTACAACAGTCCAGGTGATTATCGGAGGTATTGCGTCTCTGACATCGAACCAAATCATAGAAATCAGGCACTCCCTTCTCCAAGAAGGGATAATCTTGTACAAAGGCAAAATTGATTTGATGATCCGTATCATCAGGTTGGGGCAGAGTACAGAAGTAAAGACCCAAAAGAGGAACCCGCGACCAAAATCTCCGCAACCAAACATGAGAGATTATTTGA
>NW_007362714.1:13741-27240 GCF_000346735.1 Prunus mume
GTTTAGCAATTGAGACCTTCAGCAGGCAGGAGTTTCGGCAGGTGCTTGGCACCTCAGAAGAATGCCTTCCTTCGGCAGGGGAGAAGGTGTGTCGACCTTAGTGCTAGTTATTTTGAGGCTGGATATGCTTGGTTGATTATGGTGTAAACAGTAGTCCCCTAAGTTCGCAGTCAAGAAGTGACTTCAGGGTTGGGAACTTGCGAGCTTTTTATGTAATCATGACTGAACATTCCAGGTTCAGTGGGAGCCGTATGGCAGTCCTTAGTCCCCCAAGTTGGCAAGCTAGAAGTTGCGTTAATACTTGGAAGGTATGATAAAAGCTGTGTTAGCCTCTGGGATTGTTGGTAGCTGGGTACCTTTAAAAGAAAAAGTAGACTTGGGTCTCGAAGCTTCAGCAAGAAAATCTGTGGGCCCCAGTGCTTATGACTCGGGTCCTGCCGTTTGGTAACCAAGTGATGTTTTTGGGCAGCAAGGGCCTGGGTCCCCAAAATATTGGGCTGAAGTGTGAAGGAGAAAAGAGTGTGGGCTTCAATTTTTCTTTTTCTTCAATTTTTTTTTATTTTTTATTTATTTTAAAGAGGCTTGGGTTTCCAAGCCTTGCATGAGCTGGGCACTTGGGCTTTCGGCAGGGATTCAAGAATAGAGGGATAGGGGCTAGGTTTTAACATTTTGGGGGGGGGGGGGGGGTTTATAAAAAAAACTCAACGGCTCTTTTCTTTGCTTGCCGTTCGGCAAGAGAGCCCCCCCCGTATGTAACTTACTTTGGGTCCAGTGAATTCAAGCTTCGGCAAGGAGATCTATTTTCTGCGGAGGCTGGGTTTGAAGGAAAACAAGATCGAATTTCCTCCTGCTTTAGCAACGTTCCTACCTTTCGGCAAAAGATTCATTCGCAAGGAGTCAACCTTTTGAAAGGAAGCTGCTGCAAGGGTCTGAAGAGAAGAGTTCGGGTGCTGGGCTTCGAAATTGAGGCCGGGCTCAATGCTGGTAGCTAACCCGTATCCTTGCCATTTGGTGTGGCCTGAATCGACCTAAGTGTTTGTTCGAAGCCTTCCATCGTCTGCACGAACCTTGCCGTACGGCAAGGGTCGATTGAAACCTTGTGTAAGTCCTGTAGTGTCTCCGGCAAATTTGATTTTGATTTGGTTATTGCAGTAGAGTGGCCTGGGTTTTTATAATTTTTAGAGGAGAGTATAAATGATGCCGCCCACCTCTTACCGTTCGATAGGGTCCGAACAAATCGTTGTTTGAGGTTTCGCGAAGGAACGGAGAAGGAGACTAGGTCCGGCAAGAGTGCGTGGGGTTAGGCTTTCGGTGAGGGTGGCTTGGAGTTGCGAAACTCTCGGCAAGTTTTGAAGAGAAGGAAGGTGTCCTTGGTATTGAGAAGGTGAGCTTGGACCAAAGTTGGAGCTGGGGAGCTGGGGAGCTGGGTCCGTGGTTCAGAAGCTGGGATGCGATCATGGGGGCCGTGTTCTCTTAGTTTCGGCAAGGCAGAATTGGGGCTGGAGCTAATTCCTTCTTGGATTTTGGCAAGGGTGTTGGGTCTGCAAGTATCCTTGGCATCGGATCCGGGTCAGGGTATAAGAGTTTTGTCCTCTACACCTATCTCCTTCAAAGGGTGCCTTGAGAGTTTTAGAGCTGGGCTATACGGAGTTGCGCACGGGTTCTGCTCAAGTCCTCCATAGAGCGCTGGCTTCGAAGTAGGCCGGGTAATCGAGCTTTGGGGAACTGTGCCTTGGAGCTTGGGCCGAAGTGAGTAATCTTTGTGAGCTCCCAAATTCTTCCCGCTCAACCCTTGCTGTTCGGCAAGGGTAGATTGAAAAAATTTTGGTTGTTGTTGGTAAGGCCTTATTTTTGCAGCTTTGGCAGGTGTGTTGTTTGGAAGATTTCGTGAACTGGAGCCGTGACTTTGGTGAGCTTGGGTCCCTAGATCGGTAGGTGCCATCATTTGTTGTTTGGACTTTAAGCAGGGTGCTGAAAAGAAATTTGGACACTGGGCTGCTGGATTGGAGTTGGGCTTGCGATTTGGGTGTCTTGATCAAAATAGGGGAAGCTGGCAAAGGCTTACGCAGCTCACCTTGGGCTGTTTTTGTTGTTCAGCTGGTGGGAGCCTGGAGCTGAGAGCTGGGCCGTGAGCTTGCTTAGTCAAGGAGAAGGGGGTCAGGCTAGGGCCGCTTTTTGAGGTAAATGTGCCTGCGTTAGCTCTAGCCCATATTTGATTATGCACACCAGTCTGATTTTGAATGTGGCTGACATGAGATTGTTTTTTGATGTTTAGCAGGGGCTAGAGCTAAGCCTTCGGCAAGGCTGGTGAAGCTGGGGTATTGAGAAATTTCTTGGAGCCGGGCCATTGGAGCTTTGGAAGTGCAGAGGTTCGGCAATTGAGTGGAGCTGGGCCATTATATTTTGGTAAGGCTTATGAATGTACTCTTGTGAGCCCCCCGAAATTTCCTTCATGCGCCTTGCCGTTCGGCAAGGCCATCTTGACTACAATATGATGATTTTGTTTGTTGTGGTGTTGTGTAGTCCTTCAATTGGAGCTGGGCTCGTCGAAAGGAGGCTAGGTCCTTAGAGGTTCAGCAAGGCTGGTTTAGCTACCTGGTAAAGCATAACTTCTTTTTGTGTTGGGAATTTGTTGGGCTTGCAATTTTGTTCGGCAAGGTCTGGGCCTTGGGCCTTGTTAACCCTTGGCGCTGGGCGATTTTAGAGCTTGGGCAAGTTGAAAAATTGTTATGATCTTCCAAATGCTTCTGCATGGGCCTTGCCGTTCGGTAAGGTCCCTTCAAGTTCCTTTCTCCTCTTTTCTTTTTTCTTTTTTTTTTTTGGAATTTGACATTTGAAATTCAAATTGTGTGTAGGTGCAAGGGTTTTGAGAGGGAAAATGAAAGGGTGCTAGGGTTTCTTGTGTACCCTTGGGACTTTATAAATAGGGGCTTGGGGTCACGAAGGCATCATAGTTGGAGGATTTGAGAGAAATTTTCAGAAAGTGAGAAGGAGAAAAAGAGATTTCCGGCGAAATACCTCGTGGTGGTGGTGTGGCCAAGGTGATTTCTTGTGACTCTCCGTGGTGGTGCAAACAAGGTTAGACCTCATTTCCCTTGAAAATTAGGATGAACACGTTGAAGATTAGGATGAACACCTTGAATATGAGCATGAACATGATGAACACCCTGAACCTCGAGACGAACTTGTTGAATGTCTGCATCTAGATCAAAAAACATGTAGATGACATCCAATTTTGTGTTCTTGTGTTTGAATCCTCCTTGCATGTGCATTAGTTTCTTTTTCTTGTTTCTTCATGTTGTAGATGTCTGAAAGTTCTGATAAAGAAAGGCCTAACCCCCTGCCTTTGGTAGGGATGATACTGAGAGTGAAGAGGCCAGTGAATATGTTTGTTCTGAAGATGAGAGTTCCCAGACAGAGGGTTTGGTAGAAGGGCTTGTAGAAGCTAGGATGGTAGTACATGAGAGTGAGAGGAATTATAAAGTGTTAGAGTCCGTAGTGGATCGGGTTCTAGCTATGCCTTGTTCACCAAATGTGGGCTCGAGCAACCAAGCATCACCATCAGGGTCTGTGGGTATAGCCATGGCTTCAGCTTCAGAGGGGGTGGACATCCGAGTTAGTGTCCCTTTGGCTAGGCGGAATATTCTTACAGAAGTAAAGTTGGCTGAGCTGCGGACAAATTATAGTGTTCCACCCTATGTGGGTTTGAGGTTACCCACTGCAGCTGATGTGGTCAGATACCCTCTAGAGGGTAGTGTGATGATTTTTACGGATATGCATCAGCATGGCTTCCGACTACCGTTGCATCCTTGGGTGCAGATGATGTTGGCCAAGTTGGGGTATGCGCCGGGGCAGGATAATCCCAACTTTTGGCTTCTTCTTCTTGAGGTGTATCCAACATTTGAGCAGTTTATGTACCTGTACTCGATCTCCAAGCAACAGGGAACCTTTGGCTGGGTACAAGCCAATTGTCGAAAGGCAAAAGAGAGAGGTTATTTTATTGGCCACAAGCCTTCTACTCAGAAGTCTTGGAGAAACAGGTGGTGCCTGGCCTATGGTAATTGGGAGTGTCCTCCAGGGAAGACCGTCTCTACACATGTTCCCACCCACTTCCAGTCTATAGGTCCTTAGCCTCATCCCTTAAGACTGATTACTGTTTTGTAGTGTTTGTACATGTTTGGACTCTTTGGTCTTTATTTTTTCTTGTGGGCGCTAATCTCCAAGGACCAAGAAGAGGAAGTTGAGAAGGTGAGATCACTGTTGTCAGAGGCTGAGTGCGAGTGCAAAAGCCTAGTCACCTAGAAGAATTTGCTCGAGTCCGACCTGTTGCAAGGAAGTAAGTACTTAGATCCCCTTTGTTGTTTGTCTTCCGATTCCCGTTTTGTAGTTGTGACTAACTTAGTCTTTTGATGTGCAGTGGTAGGTATCATAAAGGGAAGCACGAAGGTGGTCGTGGATCTGGATGATGCCGAGATGCAGAAACAGCTTAGGGAGTCTAAGGCGCAGGTGGCTGGGAAGGGGGTTGCTAGGCAAGCGACTGGGAAGCGTCTTAGAGATGATGACGAAGGCCGGGTTGCTGAGGTCCTGGGAAAGAAGAGGGCACTGGAGGAAGCTCACTGGAGTGTGATGGGAACAGGGCCGAGACTTCCTTTCTTTGACCCTCAGGCGCCGCCGAAGCTCCCCTTCGGTATGAAGGATGTTTATGTCGAGGGGGTGGAGAAGATGGACTTCGCCAGGCTGCGTTGGGAGAAGATGGAGGTGAACCTGGCCATGCATCGGCAGGAGGTTCCCTTGGTGAACGTCTTCCTGGAAGGCGTGAAGTGTAACCCAGAGGTTCTGGCGAAGACACCGCCCACTTCCTATGCAGATCGGGCCCAGAAGACGTTTCTTATCATTCTAGGGTACCTGTGCCTGATAGTGTTTTGTATTGCAGGCCTATGGCGAGATGTATGTGAACATGGCCAAGGCAGATAAGGAGATACAGAGGTTGAAGAGACGCAACGAGATGGCCAAGGACAAGATAGCAGAGGCGTAGGATGCCATCCGGGAGAAGAACGCCCTGCTGTTACAGAAGGCGACGCTGGCCAAAGAGGTGGAGGAGCTGAAGCGGTCGAGGGCCGAGGAGGTGGCTGCTGCCCGAGCCAAAGCAATCGAGTCGTTTCGGGGTTCAGATGAGCTGAGGAGCTACATCATGGATCAGATGGTGGCCATGCAGCTGCGTTGGGAGCAGAGGTTAGTGGGGTTCAACCCTTTGATGGAGATTAACTTTGATACGAGTGGCAAGCCTCCTTCACCTAGTCCAACGAGATGGCCAAGGACAAGATAGCGGAGGCGTAGGATGCCATCCGGGAGAAGAACGCCCTGTTGTTACAGAAGGCGATGCTGGCCAAAGAGGTGGAGGAGCTGAAGCGGTCGAGGGCCGAGGAGGTGGCTGCTGCCCGAGCCAAAGCAATGGAGTCATTTCGGGGTTCAGATGAGCTGAGGAGCTATATCATGGATCAGATGGTGGCCATGCAGCTGCGTTGGGAGCAGAGGTTAGTGGGGTTCAACCCTTTGATGGAGATTAACTTTGATACGAGTGGCAAGCCTCCTTCACCTAGTCCTAGCACTAATGCCACTCCAGAGCCAGAGCCAGAGCTAGCCACTACGGATGCCCCTTCCACTGAGTTTTGAAGGCGTTGCCTTCTTTATGTACTGCAGTTATTTATGTAAAACATTTGATGTTTATTTATGTTATATATGAACATTTTGGCTTGCCTGGGGCAAGGTTATTTTGATTTTCTATGATATTAGACTTGTTGTCATTTGATATCAATTGTGCTAGCAAAATGATAATCATGTGATTGATGAGAAGTAGCCAAAGTCAGGCGTTTCATTAAGTAGATGTCGAAGGGCAGAAGGTACAGAGTCAAGGCTCAAAACCAAGTTTGAAAGCACGGGGCTTGACTCGGGAGTCGTAGTACCTAGCGATGCGCTATTTATACACGACATTGTGCATGTTGGATTGGTCACGAAGCTCGTCAATAAAGTCGAGGTTCAGGGCTAGCTGCTAGTCATTGGCTTCGGCCTCATACGTGGAGGTTCGGTATGTGGGCTGGCCAATCTCCACTGGTGCCATGGCTTCAGTACCAAAGGAAAGAGAGAATGGTGTTCCTCCTGTTGAGGTACGGAAGGTGGTGCGATGTTGGTGCCTAATAAATCACGGTCATAAACTGATTGAAGGGACTTCCTCTCGATCCTGGCACCTATCGTTTCGTTAGGCATTTTGCCTTCCTGAAAACAAAAGAAAAGCTGCAAAGGCAGAATCCTCTCGGCCTCGCAACCGCAATATTGTAGGCCGAAGCCGAAGGTCGTAAAAGACACGGCCAAAGATACTGTGGTTAAATCGTCAAGTGGCCTCAGGGTCCCACGCCCCATATAATGAAGTAATGCCTCTGACTGTCGCAGCAAACCCAGTAGTCGCAAGAAGCATTTAATGCACAAGGGAAGAAGGGAAGTGACTGAAGTTAGGATTTGGTGATGGAAATCAGAGTGGTTAGGCACAGACATTCTCACAAGTAATCTTACGACTTGAGGTCAAATCACCAACCACCAGACCAGGGCATTAAATGCGTTCCCACAACCAAGGGGGCAGAACTCACGATCAAGGCGGTGGCCGAGATTTACCGGGATTTATGGGGGTCACACCACCATGCTTCACGATCCCAAACCACCATGCTTCACGATCCCAAATGCCAATTTGACTACCTACTTGCCCGATCAGGCTCCACCACGTAGGTCTTTTCAGCCTCGATTGTCCCTCCAAGACTCCTCCTATAAATACTAAGCTTAGGACTACATTCAAGGGGTTCAAACACCAAACCAAAAGCCTCCCACGGAGCAAATTATATTTTCCTGTAATGCACTTTCAATACCTTTATTTGCTTTCCTAGGAGTAGTGGTACATTGTAAGGAAAATCCATTCATCAATATATCATACGACCCTTGATTTTCAAGGCATCGGAGCATCATCTCTTTTATCATCTCACTCACCCCATATATCATACGACCGTCACTCTTTGAGCAACGCGTCGGAGCACCGCCTAAAACCCGCCACCAACACCACCACTAAAACGGCCTTGGAGTCGAACGCAAAATAGGCGCATCATTTAACCATCTTCTACCCAAACCTCATTACCATCTCGACGCACGATAGACCGTGCTGGCACGCCCGCACACAACCGCATCGCATCCAAAAGAAGGACGTCACGTGTTGACGCACATCTCCTCGGCCCGGAGCATCAGGCCGTGCGATTTGCGCAGCCAACATGCGGTAGGACCAGAGAACCTTTGGGAGTAGCTCTGGCCAGCAACCCTTAGCTTTGTCAAGCTTGGTTTTTAGAGTTTTCTTGATGATCTTGTTCACGGCTTCCACCTCGCCATTAGAATGAGAATGGGCTGGAGAGGCGAAGCAAAGACGTATCTTGAGGTTGCAACAAAATTGTTTGAACTTGGCATCGTCAAATTGCCGGCCATTGTCCGTGACGATGGTGTTGGGGATGCTGAAGTGACATACGATGTTTTGCCAAACAAAAGTTTCAATACGGGCTGCAGTGATGGTGGCTAAAGCCTCAGCTTCAGCCTACTTGGTAAAGTAGTCTACAACCACAACAGCATATTTGACTTGGCCCCTTCCCTCAGGCATAGGTCAAATGAGGTCAAGTCCCCATTGGGCAAATGGACAAGGGCTGACCATGGTTGTCAATGGTTCAACTGGAAGTTGTGGGATGTTGTCAAATCGCTAACACTTATCATTGTTGGCTGCGCAAATCTCACGGCCTGGTGCTCCGGGCCGAGGGGATGTGCATCAACACGTGACGTCCTTCTTTTGGATGCGGTGCGGTTGTGCGCGGGCGTGCCAGCACAGTCTACTGTGCGTCGAGATGGTGATGAGGTTTGGGTAGAAGATGGTTAAATGATGCGCCTGTGTTGCCTTCGACTCCTAATCAAACGATTGTGGCCGAGAGAGGAACTGATCTCAGCCGTCAAGTTCACGGCCTGAGCTAGAAGGCCGTTTAGTGGTGGTGTTGGTGGCGGGTTTTAAGTGGTGCTCCGGTGCGTTGCTCAGAGAGCGACGGTCGTATGATATATGGGGTGAATGAGATGATAACAGAGATGGTGCTCCGGCGCCTTGAAAATCAAGGGTCGTATGATATATTGATGAATGGATTTTCCTTACAATCTACCACTACTCCTAGGAAAGCAAATAAAGGTATTGAAAGTGGATTACAGGAAAATATAATTTGCTCCGTGGGAGGCTTTTGGTTTGGTGTTTGAACCCTTTGAATGTAGTCCTGAGCTTAGTATTTATAGGAGGAGTGCTGGAGGGACAATCGAGGCTGAAAAGACCTGCGTGGTGGAGCCTGATCGGGCAAGTGGGTAGTCAAGTCGGTATTTGGGATCGTGAAGCATGGTGGTTTGGGATCATGAAGCATGGTGGTGTGACCCCCATAAATCCCTGTAAATCTCAGCCACCGCCCTAATCGTGGGTTCTGCCCCCTTGGCCGTAGAAACGCATTTAATGCCCTGGTCTGGTGGTTGGTGATCCGACCTCAAGTTAGAAGATTACTTGTGAGAATGTGTGCGCCTAACCACTCTGATTTCCATCACCAAATCCTGACTTCAGTCACTTCCCTTCTTCCCTTGTGCATTAAATGCTTCTTGCGACTAGTGGGTTTGCTGCGATAGTTAGAAGCATTACTTCATTAAATGGGGTGTGGGACCCTGAGGCCACGTGGCGATTTAACCACAGTATCTTCGGCCGTGTCTTTTACGGTCTTCGGCTTCAGCCCATAATACCGCGGTCGTGAGGCCGAGAGGATTCTGCCTTTGCAGCTTTTCTTTTGTTTCCAGGAAGGTGAAATGCCTAACGAAATGGTAGGTGCTAGGGTCGAGAGGAAGTCCCTTCAGTCAGTTTCTGACCGTGATTTATTAGGCACAAACAATCACACTTCTGGGTGAAGGCCTGCGCATCCGTATGAAGTGACGGCCAAAAGTATCCTTGCTGAATGGCCTTGTGTGCTAGGGAGCGAGTGCCTGAGTGGTTGCCGCAGATGCCCTCATGAATCTCCCTTAGGACATAGGTACCTTCCTCTGGGGTCAGGCACCGAAGGTAGGGGAGGCTGAAGCCACGATTGTATGGGGCGCCATTAATGATTAGGTATCTAGTGGAGCGATAGCGAACACGCCGTGCTTTAGCAGGATCGGCAGGTAGTGTTTTATTTTGCAAGAATTGAATGATGGGGTCCATCCATGTAGAGCCGTGATCGATGACACAGATGAGTGGTTCCTGTGTGCTGGGCTGATCCAAGAAGTCAATGTGGATGTTGCGACCTATGCCCTACTACAAGGCCGAAGCTAGCCTGGCCAGAGCATCAGCACGGCTGTTCTTCAAGCGTGGCACCTGGCTTATAAGATAAGCGTCGAAAGTTCCAAGCAAGTGGCGGGTATACTGGAGGTAGGCTGTCATAGAGATGTCCTTGGCCGTGAAGTCCTAGTTGACTTGATGGACAACAAGTTGTGAGTCGCTGAATATATGAATTTGCTTAGCTCCCATCTCCTTGGCTAGCCGAAGGCCAGCTAAGAGTGCTTCGTATTTGGCCTCATTGTTGGAGGCGTGGAATTTGAAGCAAAGGGCGTACTCAATGACAACCTTGTATAGGGAGATAAGAACGAGTTCGACCCCACATCCTTGGGCATTGGATGAGCCATCCGCATATAAGGTCCACAAGGGCTGGGTCAGGTCGAGGTTGCCATTGTTGGCGACGTGGAGCTGGCTCGAAGGAATACTGGGTTCAGTTATGACTTGGGTAGAGGTCGAAGCTTGGGGATCTGTGAATTCTGATAAGAAGTCACCAACAACTTGGCCCTTTGTAGCTGGGTGGGGTTTGTAGTGGATATCAAATTCACCAAGTTTAGTGGCCCACTTAACCAACCTCCCAGAAGTCTCTGGCTTCTGCAACACTTGCATGAGCGGTTGGTTAGTTAAGACATGGATGGTGTGAGCTTGAAAGTATGGTCGGAGGCGTCTAGCTGAGACTACCAGTGCGAAAGCAAGTTTCTCAATGTCTGGGTACCGAACCTCCGCATCTTGCAATCCTTTGCTCACATAGTGCACCAGATTCTTAGCACCTTTGTGTGGTCGAATGAGCACTGAGCTAATCGTTGTGGCCGAGACAGAGAGGTAGATGGTGAGGACGTCCCCAGACTCAGGGGTTGACAATAAAGGGGCTCGGCTCATTTATGCCTTGAGCTCGCTGAAGGCCTGGTCACATTCGGTAGTCCAGGTAATGCTGCGTTTGCTACCCTTAAGTGTCTTGAAGAATTGGGCGCAACGATCAGTAGCCTTAGAGATAAATCTGGTCAGGGCTGCGACACGCCTGGTAAGGCTCTGAATGTCCTTGACCGTCTTGGGTATCGTCATGTCTAAGATGGCCCAGATCTTCTCCAGGTTGGCCTCAATACCTCTTTGGCTCATCATGAAGCCAAGGAATTTGCCGGAAGCCACCCCAAATATACACTTGGTGGGGTTGAGCCTCATCCTATACTGCTTCAAAATGGTGAACATGGCAAAGAGGTTGGGGATGTGCTGATCAACAGTGCGACTCTTGACCAACATGTCATCAACATAAACCTCCATGGTGTTGCCAATTAGTAGAGCGAAGATGCTGTTCACTATACGCTAATATGTAGCGCCGACGTTCTTGAGGCCAAAGGGCATGACTCTGTAGGAAGCCACCCCAAATATACACTTGGTGGGGTTGAGCCTCATCCTATACTGCTTCAAAATGGTGAACATGGCAAAGAGGTTGGGGATGAGCTGATCAACAGTGCGACTCTTGACCAACATGTCATCAACATAAACCTCCATGGTGTTGCCAATTAGTAGAGCGAAGATGCTGTTCACTATACGCTAATATGTAGCGCCGACGTTCTTGAGGCCAAAGGGCATGACTCTGTAGTAGTAAAGGCCACGGTCAGTGATGAAGGATGTATGAGCTTGGTCCTCAGGGTGCATGAAGATCTGATTATACCCTGAGTAAGCATCCATGAAGCTGAGGAGGGGCGTGGCCAGCTATGGCGTCAACTAGCTGGTCAATGCGGGGTAGGGGGACACTATCCTTTGGGAAGGCCCGATTAAGATTGGTGTAGTCCACGCATATGCGCCAGCCCTTCCTTGGTTTACGTACCATTACCACATTGGCTAGCCAGGTGGGATAGTCCACCTCCTTGATGAATCCAATGGTGCTCAGCTTATCCACCACTGCCTTCATAGCCTCATATCGCTCTGGGTCATAAGCACGATGCTTCTGCCGAACGGGTCGGACGGTAGGATTAATGCTTAGCCTATGGGAGATGATGTCAGGTGATATGCCAGGTATATCGTTGTAAGACCAAGCAAAGACTTCAGAGTCTAGGCGGAGGAAAGCGACGAGGTTAGAGCGAAGCTCTAGTGGGAGGGAGGTGCCGATCCTGACCTACCGATCTGGGAGGTCGTCATGGAGAGTGACCAGCTGACGGTCTTTCACAGGTTCGGCCTGTTGGGTGGTAGAGTCCTACCTGGGGTCTTTAGGTCGCTCGGTGCCAGCTCGAGGAGGGGATGGAACCTGGGTTACTGCAAGGGCCTCATCCCCGATGTTGGCGATTGGTAGACTTCACTGCTGAAGCATAGCAGCTTCGGGCGCCAAGTTGGTCGCTGCACACCGTGCCTGTGCCATGGGGCGTAGGTAATTTCAGTAGTAACATATGTGTGGAAATGAAAACCTTCAATTAGGCCATGGCAGGGCACCCAAGGATGATGTTTTAGGCTGTGGGCAGTTAATAATGAGGAAGGGAGTGGTGATTGTCACACGCTAGGGTGTTGCTCCAATAGAGATAGGGAGATGAATGCTCCCAATGGGTTGGACAACATAACCAGAAAAGCTTACTAGGAGTGTGACGCTTCGGTCGAGCAAATGAGACTGGACCTGGAGCCCGTTGAAGGCATCTGCAAACATCACACTGACCGTGCTGCCGGTGTCTACCAAGATGCGCCCAACGTCGAAGTTAGAAATGTCGGCGCGGATAATGATTTGGTCATCATGGGGGAGAATAACACCACGCTTTTCTTCCTCGCAGAAGGTAATGGGGGCCCAGCCTGATTTTTGTGTCTTCAGCAGGCGTTCCTACTCAGTGCTGAAGACCTGGTGCACATAGGTGGAGCGGACATAATGTTTGATGAAGTTGCTGGAGGTTCCAGCCATGGTAAGGCCACCACTAATGGTTGAGATCATGTTGATCTGCCGTTGGTGAGGGTTAGTTGAGGGTGGGAGGTTGTGCACGTATTTATCCAGCTTCCCCTCACGAATAAGTCCTTCAGTGATGTTGCGCAAGGCAACACAAGATTCAGTATCGTGGCCACCGAACTGATGAAAGCTGTGTTAGGCATAGGCTTGCTGCCTGGTTTCTGGGGGGAAGGCTAGGGTATGATAGGTGCCTTGTGGACCAGGACATTCTCATAGGTAGTGTTCAGGGTGGTGAATACCTCAAACCTGGGTTTGGGTGAGAAGAGAAGTGGGGCCTGGTCATTTGTCATGGGGGGTTGCCTCCACTAGACTGGTGGTGGTTGCCATGTCTGCCCCGCTTGTTATTGCTTAAGGTATCCTGATAGCTATCCTTCCTCTTGGGGTGCTAGGCACCCTGGGTGTTTGGTATGGGGGCAGAATGTTGAGGTGGAGTTGAGATGGGTACTTGAAGGCGACGAAGGCAACGTAGTCGTCGGTCTCTACGCAGCAGATGAAATACTAAGCCTTGGCGTGAACTGCTGCATGCTTCATCAGCTCAACATATGTGTTCCAAGGGTTGCTGTGGACCAAGTACCAGAAATTGGACTTGCGGAGGTCACTCTTGAAGGCGACGAAGGCAGCGTAGTCGTCGGTCTCTACGCAGCAGGAGTATTCATGGCTGAACCGGGCTGCAAACTCCCGAAGTGGCTCGTCCTCACCCTGCCTAAGCATGTATAGGTCGTCCGCGGAGTATAGGCAATCGGTCTGGATTATGAACTGGTGCGGGGGTTCAGCCTGTAGAACCAATTCAGGGCCGCGCCACTGAGGGTGGAAGGGAAGATGAGGCACATGCCTTCGTCAGTGAGGCCCTTGCACCTCAGGCCAGACTGGAAAGAATGTATGTGGGTGAGAGGATCCTCCGTGCCAGTGTAAAAGGCGATGCGGAGTGGCTGGATGTCCTTCTCCTGGTGGTAATTAAGGATACGCTCGGTAAAGAGCCCAGGTCGTGGCTTTGCCCAGAGGGGTTGGTGGTTGCGTTATTGTTCGCTCTCCAGACGCCGAACCTTCTAGAAGAGGAGCCTCATGGCCAGGTCGGCATGAGGGAGGGATTCGGGTACTGAAGGCCTGAGGTGTGGATGAGCAGGGGCTGGGGAAGGTTCCCACTCTTCGAACGCCTCGATGTGATAAGACTCATAG
>NW_007362715.1:0-26416 GCF_000346735.1 Prunus mume
TTAACCTCAGCAGCAGCTGTCTCTACGGTTCTATCAATTCCCGCAACACTCTCTTCCACCTTGTTCATCTGCAGAGGCTTGACCTCTCAGATAATCACTTCAATTTCTCTCAAATACCATCAAGATTTGGTCATGATCTTTCGAGTCTAACGTATCTCAACCTTTCAAATTCCTTTTTCTCTGGCCAAATTCCATCAGAAATTTCAAAGCTATCGAAGCTGTCTACCCTTGATTTGTCTGCCAATTATCTGAAACTGACCAAGGCCAACATGAGAAGGCTGGTTCAGAACTTGACCACCATAAAACAACTTCATCTTAGTTGGGTAGAGATGTACTCCACTGTGCCTGATATCTTGGTCAATGCATCTTCTCTCACATCTCTCCAACTTCGCGGTTGTGGTTTGAATGGGGAATTCCCAATTGGCATTTTCCACCTACCAAACTTAGAGGTTCTGGATGTGTATGGTAACTCAAACCTTACCGGTTATTTTCCTAACTTTAACAGGAGCAATGCCCTCAAGGATTTGAATGTTGCCCACACGAATTTCTCTGGCCAACTGCCTACCTCCCTTGGAAACCTTCATTCCTTGAATGTGTTTGTCATCATGTCGTGTAATTTTCATCCCAATGTTCCATCTTCAATCGGAAACCTTTCCCAACTCAGTCACCTTTCCATGTCTTCATTTCATGACTTTTCCAAAGGCAAGCTATCTGTTTCTTTTTCTTGGGTTGGAAAACTAACCAAACTCTACCACTTGAATAGACTTGGGTGGTAACGAAATAACTGGTCAAATCCCATCTTGGCTTATGAATTTGACCCAGTTAACTACTCTATACCTCACGGGTAACAATTTGAGCGAAGCAATTCCTAGGTCACTCTTCCAGCTCAAAAATCTTGAATTTCTTGACCTTTCCTCTAATAGCTTGAGTGGACAAGTTGAGTTTGATCAGTTTTCCCAGCTCAAAAAGTTAAAGGACCTTCGATTATCATACAACAAGTTATCTCTGCAGATCATAACCAATTTGAGTGCTACTATTCCACAGCTTGAACTTCTACGGTTGTCTTCATGCAACTTAACAGAGTTTCCAGAATTTTTAAAATATCAATCCAAATTGCAAGAGTTACATCTTAGCAACAACAACATTCAAGGGCGAATACCAAAATGGGTGTGGAATGCAACTAGAGAAACTTTGTTGACTCTCGGCCTCTATTCCAACTTCTTAACAGGATTTGACCAAAATCCAATCAATCTTCCATGGCAGAATCTATATTCTTTAGATCTCCGGACCAATATGTTACAAGGATCACTGCCAATTCCACCACAATCAATCAGAAACTATATGGTCGGCAGCAATAATTACAGTGGAGAAATTTCGCCCTCGTTCTGCAACTTGAATAATTTGCTGATTCTTGATTTGTCCAACAACAGCCTGAGTGGCATGCTTCCACAATGTTTGGGGAACTCCAGTGCTCTTGGGATATTGAAGCTGACGAACAATTCTTTTCATGGCGGTATTCCACAAATGTGTCCAGATGACAATAGTTTGAAAATGGTTGATTTAAGTTACAATCAGTTACAGGGGAAGATACCAAGATCAATGGCCAATTGCACTCAATTAGAGTTTCTTAATCTTGAAAACAATCAGATAAGCGACATCTTCCCATCTTGGTTCGGAGCACTTCCAGCATTAAGGGCTCTCATTTTGAGGTCCAATCGATTTCATGGCATGATTAGGAAGTCTGCAACTAACCAAGACTTCCCAAAGTTGTGCATCATTGATTTATATAACAACGGTTTTTCAGGTATGTTACCCTCTAACTACTTAGAGAACTGGAATTCCATGAAATTTGTTGACGAGAACCAGCGACCTTATTTTGAAGTCTTTCCGAAGTTAGACAGCTCAGTTAAATATGGCTATATTTATGAATACTCGATCACAATTTTTGCAAAAGGTGTTGAGTTGAAATATATGAAGACCCCTTATCTTCTAAGATTGATAGATTTCTCAAGTAATAGATTTGAAGGAGAGATTCCAGCAGGTGTCATTGGGAATCTAAGAGGCCTTATTTTGCTTAACCTCTCCAACAACGCTCTCACTGGTCTCATCCCATCATCTTTATGGAACTTGACGGCTCTTGAATCGTTGGATCTCTCCCAAAACCAGCTCTCAGGAAGGATCCCCGGTAATTTGGCACAACTCAATTTCCTTGAATATTTCAATGTATCCTATAACCATCTTTGGGGTCCTATACCACTTGGCCAACAATTTGGTACATTCCTAGAAGATTCATACCAAGGAAACTCAGGTCTGTGTGGAAAGCCATTGTCGAAGAAGTGTGATAGCTCAATATCGCCGCCACCATCAATCTTTGAAGAAGATGAAGATTCCGGGTTTCAAATTGCACTAGATTGGTATGTGGTTCTGCCAGGAGTTGTTAGTGGTCTAATAGTTGGAGTGGTTGCTGGGAACTTTTGGATAAGCAAGAATCATGAATGGTTTTTAGAGAAATTTAGCAGGAAGAGGCAGCCAAGAGGCACACGGGGGAGGAGAGGACACAGAAACTAAGTACTTTTATCTTGCAGCTGCTGCTGTTGTTGTTTTGAATTCTTGTATTTAATTTGTGGTGCTGTAAGTTGCTTGTATTAATTTGGTCAACAATGTTTGTAATATGTTTCTGTACGAATACAAAAAAGTAGTGTACGTTTTCGACTAGCTACGAACTACATTTTCTGTTTCCTGTTTGCTTAGTTTCTTTGATTTCCTGAATTGTTGTTCTTAGGGGGGTGTATTCAATTAGGATTTTAAAAGATTATTTTGGGATAAATAAGTCTTGTGGTATTCAATTAAGACTTTTAAATAATCTAAACAAGTCTTGTGGTATTCAATAAGGACTATTATGATTTTTTAAAGAGGGTGTCCAAATCTAGTGGTATTCAATCAAGACTTTAAACAAGTAACAAAAAGTCTTTTGGTATTCAAAAACTTGCTAATTTCGAAGGATTTTTTTTAAAGAAGGAATTTGTGTGACTTTTTAGTGGGAGGTATAAATACCAAACCCTAAAAAAAATCTCACCATAACCCATCAGACTTTTCACGTGAGATTTTTTTTTTTCTCTGCGAGAGAAGATGAACAGTTCTTCGTGAAGATAAATAGCTCTTC
This sequence comes from Prunus mume, assembly GCF_000346735.1. The sequence goes on from NW_007362715.1 coordinate 3,164, forward strand.
GTGAATAAGATATTGCTTCCTTCTTGTGCTATGTATCAAATATATGCCATGCTTATATATAGTCTGTGCTATGTTGAACTTTTTTTTTTGGGTGCTGTTTTGGTTGTACTTTGGTTGAAGTATTTGGTTTATAATTTGGTTGAACTATTGTTATTGTAATTTGATTAAACTATTTTGGTTGTACTATGGATATGTCTTTAATGATTTCAATGGTCAGCGTTTGTTTGAATCAGTCCCTTTTAGCTGTCTAATGTTCTTGGTCTTGATAATTTGTTTCTTGTGATAATTCTTCGTATGGGATTTTCTTGCTCAATTCTTATCCTTCCAGATTGATTTTCTTAGCCCATATGGACGGTTTCTTGTGATTATTCTTCATACAGATTATAATTTTTTTTGGTAAAGAGAAAAACAGCTTTTAGTTTTTTTCACTTATATATTATAGTTTTTTTTTTCACATAGAGAAAGACAGCTTTTCTGGAAATAAAATAAAATAAAATAAAATAGAAAGACAGCTTTTAGTAAACATGGACAGTTTAGTTTTTTTTTATTTTTTTTTATTTTATTTTTTTTTTACAGCTTTTATTTTCTTCTTTTTATTGTTTTGCAGTCTCGTATATTTTTATATATACGTATAATGTCACAACTGAGCATGTATGAAGGTAATGACATGGAGGAAGAAGAAATTGATGATGAAGAAATAGGTGAAGACGAAATAGATGACGAAGATATGGATGATGAAGAAATAGATGACGAAAATATGTTTTATTTATTTATAACTTTTCATACTAATTTTATATATAATTAGGTAAATATTGTGGGTTGAATGGATCTTCTCTCACATCTCTCCAACTTCAATATTGTGGGTTGAATGGGGAATTCCCAGTAGGCATCTTCCACCTACCAAACTTAGAGGTTCTGGATGTGCATGGTAACTCAAACCTTACCGGTTATTTCCCTAACTTTAACAGGAGCAATAAACTCTTGAAGAAATTGAATGTTGCGTTCACAAATTTCTCTGGCATGCTGCCTGCTTCTATCGGAAACCTCCATTCCTTAAATTTGTTGGACATCTCCTATTGTAATTTTTCCCACTATCTTCCATCTTCACTCGGAAACCTTACCCAGCTCAACTACCTTCACATGAGTGGAATATTTTATGACGTTCCAAATAATAATTCCACAGGCCAATTAGTTTCTGAATATTCCTTGTCTTGGATAGCGAGTTTAACCAACCTCCACCATTTGTCCCTTGGGGCCACCAAATTCAGGGGAAAATTCCCAAGTTTTGTGGCTAACCTCACGCAACTTTCATTTCTAGACTTGGGTGTTAACGAAATAACTGGTCAAATCCCGTCTTGGCTTATGAATTTGACCCAGTTAACTACTCTATACCTCACGGGTAACAATTTGAGCGAAGCAATTCCTAGGTCACTCTTCCAGCTCCAAAATCTTGAAATTCTTGACCTTTCCTATAATAACTTGAGTGGACAAGTTGAGTTTGATCAGTTTTCCCAGCCCAAAAAGTTAAAGGAACTTTATTTATCATACAACAAGTTATCTCTGCAGATCATAACCAATTTGAGTGCTACGATTCCACAGCTTCAAGTTCTGGAGTTGATGTCATGCAACTTAACAGAGTTTCCAGAAATTTTAAAATATCAATCCGAATTGCTCTACTTAGAACTTAGCGACAACAACATTCAAGGGCGAATACCAAAATGGGTGTGGAATGCAACTAGAGAAACTTTGGAGACTCTCGACCTCTCTTCCAACTTCTTAACAGGATTTGACCAAAATCCAATCAATCTTCCATGGCAGAATCTATATTCTTTAGATCTCCGGACCAATATGTTACAAGGATCACTGCCAATTCCACCACAATCAATCAGACACTATATGGTCGGTAGCAATCATTACAGTGGAGAAATTTCGCCCTCGTTCTGCAACTTGAATCATTTGCACATTCTTGATTTGTCCAACAACAGCCTGAGTGGCATGCTTCCACAATGTTTGGGGAACTCCAGTGCTCTTGAAATATTGATGCTGATGAACAATTCATTTCATGGCAGTATTCCTCAAATATGTCCAGTAGAAAATAGTTTGAAAATGGTTGATTTGAGTTACAATCAGCTACATGGAAAAGTACCAAGATCAATGGCCAATTGCACTCGATTAGAGTTTCTTAACCTTAGAAACAATCATATGCGCGACATCTTCCCATCTTGGTTAGGGGCACTTCCAGCACTACAGTTTCTCAGTTTGAGGTCTAATGGATTTCATGGCATGATTGGGAAGTATGCAACTAAACATGACTTCCCAAAGTTGTGCATCATTGATTTATCTGACAATGGTTTTTCAGGTGTGTTGCCCTCTAACTACTTAGAGAACTGGAATTCCATGAAATTTGTTGACGAGAGCCGGTACCCTTATTTTCAAGTCACTTCGACATCAGACAACTTAGCTAAATATACCTATGGCTATGCTTATCCATACTCAATCACGACTTTCGCAAAAGGTGTTGAGTTGAAATTTATAAGGACCCCTTATCTTCTTAGATTTATAGATTTCTCAAGTAACAGATTTGAAGGAGAGATTCCAGCAGGTGTCATTGGGAATCTAAGAGGCCTTATTTTCCTTAACCTTTCCAACAACGCTCTCACTGGTGTCATCCCATCATCTTTATGGAACTTGACGGCTCTTGAATCGTTGGATCTCTCTCGAAACCAGCTCTCAGGAAGGATCCCCGGTAATTTGGCACAACTCACTTTCCTTGAATATTTCAATGTATCCTATAACCATCTTTGGGGTCCTATACCACTTGGCCAACAATTTGGTACATTCCTAGAAGATTCATACCAAGGAAACTCAGGTCTGTGTGGAAAGCCATTGTCGAAGCAGTGTGATAGCTCAATATCGCCACCACCATCAATCTTTGAAGAAGATGAAGATTCCGGGTTTCAAATTGCACTAGATTGGTATGTGGTTCTGCCAGGAGTTGTTAGTGGTCTAATAGTTGGAGTGGTTGCTGGGAACTTTTGGACAAGCAAGAATCATGAATGGTTTTTAGAGAAATTTAGCAGGAAGAGGCAGCCAAGAGGCACACGGGGGAGGAGAGGACACAGAAACTAAGTACTTATTTTAAATCCATGCTTATCTTGCAGCTGCTGCTGTTGTTGTTTAGAATTCTTGTATGGGGTCTGGTGCATTCTGTTTTATTACAATAAGGGTGGTGGTGTAATTTGCTTGTATTAATTTGTACAACAATGTTTGTAACTTTGTAATATGTTTCTGTATGAGTACAAAAAAGTACATTTTCTGTTTCCTGTTTGCTTAGTTTCTTTGATTTCCTGAATTGTTGTTCTTAATTAAGTACCCAATATTTGGAGCAAATGCTCTCTCTAAGAAAGGTTTTGGGTTTGAGTTTAATATGTTATTGCCCCTTTTAATAGGAAAAGTTCTTAAAAATACATGATCCGAAGCCAAACTCACATAACCCAAAAGAACTAAATTTCTAAAACAATTGATATGCCCAAATAATAAACCACTCATTTAGCCTCGAAGAAAATGTAGAACATGAGGTAGATTTAGTGGTGGATCCATGATTTAAAAAATAATTAGGCAAAATTTACATACTAAACTCAACTGCACAAGTAAATTTTATTAATAAATATAAAAAGATACATTAGTAAGGGGGATGTAATTAACCTTATCCTCAAATGCAGGAGAGTTGATGCCAAAAGGTAGAGAATAGGAGAGATCAACTGGGCAGTTATAACGTTTCTTTTATTATTATTATTATTATTATTTGGGTTGGGATAAAGCTATGTACTTTTTGTGGTTGGAAAATTTTAGGCCAGGCTGTAGCCTTGTCTTGTAGAACCACCACCACTGGATATATTTCAAACAAAGATGCCAAACTGACATGACTCAGACTAAGTCACTACAATATTTTTTTCACTAACCTAAAAAAATAAAATGGAAATAAAAGAGTGGAGGAGGGAAATGCCCTCCTCAGCTTAGTGGTGGATCCATGATTTAAAAAATAATTAGGCAAAATTTACATACTAAACTCAACTGCACAAGTAAATTTTATTAATAAATATAAAAAGATACATTAGTAAGGGGGATGTAATTAACCTTATCCTCAAATGCAGGAGAGTTGATGCCAAAAGGTAGAGAATAGGAGAGATCAACTGGGCAGTTATAACGTTTCTTTTATTATTATTATTATTATTATTTGGGTTGGGATAAAGCTATGTACTTTTTGTGGTTGGAAAATTTTAGGCCAGGCTGTAGCCTTGAAGTCTTGTAGAACCACCACTGGATATATTTCAAACAAAGATGCCAAACTGACATGACTCAGACTAAGTCACTACAATATTTTTTTCACTAACCTAAAAAAATAAAATGGAAATAAAAGAGAGTGGAGGAGGGAAATGCCCTCCTCAGCGGGCTGCAGGCAACACATTTGGGTTCACAAATTATGTTCAAAGCGATCATGTTCGATTATGTCACTACTTTTAATAATTATAGTTTGACATGCAAAAGACTCTGTGGAACAATATTTCCAGCAAGATAAATATCAATCCTGCGGACGACTTGACTTTAAGTCTTGGAACCGCTCATCAAGCATCCCCATTTTCCTTTATTATTTTGCATGAGCTGTGTCTATAAAAGGAGGTGGATTTCTCGATCCTTAATTACGTAAGAGCCATAAGCATTTCCATAATCAGAAAACAAAGCTGCGATGGGAAAGGAATCGTGGTGGTCGAAGTTTATTTCTGTATGTAGTTTTATTTTGCTATTACTCAATGCCACTCACTGTTTTTTACTTGTACAGAATCAGGCACTTGGCCAGGTTGATGAGTGCTCGGCCTTGCTGCAGTTCAAGGAAAGCTTTGCAATTAACAAGTCTGTTTCTGCAGATCCTCTTGCTTATTCGAAGGTTTCATTTTGGACACGAGAAGGAGATGGGAATCGGAGTAATTGTTGTTCATGGGATGGTGTTGAGTGTGATGAAGACTTTGGCCATGTTGTCGGCCTTGATCTCCGTAGCAGTTGTCTCTACGGTTCCATCAATTCCAACAACACTCTCTTCAGCCTTGTTCACTTGCAGAGGCTTGACCTCTCAGATAATCACTTCAATTTCTCTCAAATACCATCAAGATTCGGTGATGATCTTTCGAGTCTAACATATCTCAACCTTTCAAATTCCTTGTTTTCCGGAGAAATTCCATCAGAAATTTCAAAGTTATCGAAGCTGTCTACCCTTGATATGTCTTTCAATTCGCAGAAAGTTGATGATGATAGTTTCAGTTTGAAACTGAACAATGCCAACATGAGAAGCCTGGTTCAAAACTTGACCGCCATAAAACAACTTCATCTTAATTGGGTAGAGATGTACTCCATGGTGCCTGATATCTTGGTCAATGCATCTTCTCTCACATCTCTCCAACTTCGTGGTTGTGGGTTGAATGGAGAATTCCCAATTGGCATTTTCCACCTACCAAACTTAGAGGTTCTCTATCTGCTCTATAACTCAAACCTTACCGGTTATTTTCCTAACTTTAACAGGAGCAATGCCCTCAAGAATTTGAATGTTGCCCACACGAATTTCTCTGGCCAACTGCCTACCTCCCTTGGAAACCTTCATTCCTTGAATGTGTTTGTCATCATGTCGTGTAATTTTCATCCCAATGTTCCATCTTCAATCGGAAACCTTTCCCAACTCAGTCACCTTTCCATGTCTTCATTTCATGACTTTTCCAAAGGCAAGCTATCTGTTTCTTTTTCTTGGGTTGGAAAACTAACCAAACTCTACCACTTGAACCTTGCAGATACCAACATAAAGGGAGAATTCCTATCTTTTGTGTCTAACCTGACACAACTTGAATTTCTAGACTTGTCCGATAATGAAATATCAGGTCAAATCCCATCTTTGCAAGGACCAATTCCTGGGTCACTCTTCCAACTCAAAAATCTTGAATATCTTGATCTTTCCGGTAATAACTTGAGTGGGTTGGTTGAGTTTGATCAGTTTTCCAAGCTCAAAAAGTTGAAGGGCCTTGAATTATCGTACAACATGTTATCTGTGGAGATCAGAAATGATTTAAGTGCTACTCTTCCAAAGCTTCAAATTCTAAGACTGGGCTCCTGCAACTTAACAGAGTTTCCAAATTTTTTGAAAAATCAATCCGAATTGACTGGTCTAGACCTTTCTAGCAACTATATTCACGGCCCAATACCGAAATGGGTCTGGAATGCAACTAGAGAAACTTTGTTGGAACTCTATCTCTCTGACAACTTTTTGACTGGATTTGACCAAAATCAAGGCATTGTCCCATGGACATATCTGATCTCTCTGAGTCTTGGGTTTAACATGTTACAAGGACCTCTGCCAATTCCACCGGAATCAATCAGATTGTATGATGTCGGAAACAACAAATATACTGGAGAAATTTCACCTCTGTTCTTCAACTTCAATTATATCCAAGTTCTCGATTTGTCCAACAACAACCTCAGTGGCATGCTTCCAAAATGTTTGGGTAACTCTAGTGTTTTGGAACTATTGGGCCTGCATAACAATTTTTTTAATGGATATATTCCTCCAATATGTCCAAGCAAAACTAGTCTGAGAATTGTTGATTTTAGTTATAATCAGTTGCAGGGGAAGCTACCAAGAGGGGTGATGAATTGTACTCAGTTAAAGGTTCTTAATTTTGCAAACAATCAGATGAGTGACATCTTCCCATCTTGGTTAGGGGCACTTCCAGAATTAAGGATTCTCATTTTGCGGTCTAATGGATTTCATGGCGTAATTGGGAAGCCTGCAACTAAACATGAGTTCCCAAAGTTGCATATCATTGACTTATCTAACAATGGTTTCTCAGGTATGTTGCCCTCTAACTACTTAGAGATCTGGAATTCCATGAAATATGTTGATGAAAACCAGCCAACTTATTTTGAAGTAAATACGAATGTTCTCAATGGAAAATACTTTAAGTATCATTACGCAATGACAATAAGTGGCAAAGGTGTTGAGTTGAAATATAAAAAGACCCCTTATCTTCTCACAGTCATAGATCTGTCAAGTAATAGATTCGAAGGAGAGATTCCAGAAGGTCCCGTTGGGAAACTAAGAGGCCTTATTTTGCTGAACCTTTCCAACAACTCTCTCACTGGTAACATCTCCTCATCTTTTGGGGACTTGGCCGCTCTCGAATCGTTAGATCTCTCCCAGAACCAGCTCTCAGGAAGGATCCCGAGTAATTTAGCACAACTCACTTTCCTTGCATATTTTAATGTATCTCATAACCATCTCTCCGGCCCCATACCACTTGGCAAACAATTCGATACATTCCAGGAGGACTCGTACGAAGGAAACTCAGGTTTGTGTGGAAACTCTTTGCCAAAGAAATGTGAAGATTCTGAGAGCTCAACGCGGCCACCACCATCAATCGTGGAAGAAGATGAAGACTCTGTATTTCAAATTGCACTAGATTGGTACGTGGTTGTGCCAGGAGTTGTCAGTGGTCTGATAGTTGGAGTGCTTGTTGGGGACATATGGACAACAAAGAAGCACGAATGGTTTGTGGAGACGTTTAGCAAGAGGAGGAAGCCAAGAGGCACAAGGGGACGCAGAACTTAGCCCAAGGCCATAAGGGAAGTATTTGAGCCTTGAAAGAATATTATGTTGTTGTGGTGTGAGGTTTCGTGGTACCAATTGTGTACGTAGTATATTTTGCATATGTGGTTGTGTAAGTTATTTGTAATGTATTTCTCAACAAGTACTCAAATATGTCTTGAGAGTTTGAAATGTGTCTGGTTTAATAAAGTGGATTGCAAGTTATGTCTTGAGAATTTCTTGATTCTAGCTGATTAATTGTGATTGTTTTTTTTATGTATTTAGAGACTAACAAACTATTTTAGTAATAAGCTTAATCTTTGAGTAGTTGTTTTAATTGCACTGTAATTTTTCCTATTTGGTTATTAGTGCAAATCCTAGACAAAATTGCTGTCAACTTTTGACCAACTGAAATTTAAGTTCTTAGAAAAGACTTTAACGATTTTTGAATGGTTAGCCTAATGACTTCAGCGTCACAAAGATGAGATTTGGCTTAAAGTCAACCAAGAAATCCTACATCCTCATCTGGGATTATCCTTAAATTCCAAAGCAACAACCTTTAAATTTGACATAAGTAATCATTTCAGCGTGGAACATTCTTTCGTCTCAACAGAAGAATTAAACCTTCTAAAGGCAATTTAATAAACAAAGCAGATTAGTTCTCATTAGACCTTTATGATTATCCCCATAAGTTTTGCTTGAATTTATGGTTATGCCATTGATTTTTGCCTGAATTTACAGTTATAATATCAACTTTTCTTGAATTTACGATTATGCAATCGGTTTTGCTTGAATTTACGATTACACAATTGATTTTGCCTGAATTTACAATTACGCCATCAACTTTGCTTGAATTTACGATTATGCCATCTGTTTTGCTTGAATTATAATTAGGGGAATGCTAGCAACCTTCTCTCTAACCTTCTCTTTTTTACCTTCTCCCTTCTCTTCATGACATGTGTTATTTTATCTACACTTAAAACAATGTCATTATTACATTTGACAATGCATCTTTTATTTCCCAAATTTACCCTCATGGAATGCATTGGATAAACTAGCTTTTGTTTCCACTTTGTTAAAAAAATTAAGAGAAAATTTTAACGCCTCCCACAAAATTAACGTTAGTTTTTTAGTTTTTTTTAAAAAAAGAATATGTTTACTCTTTTTTTGGTGAGCGAAGAGGAGATGGGTTTTTAGGTATGGAATTGAAGGAGGAGAGAGAATGAGAAGCACAATGCACAGTGGAGTTTTGGATTGGAGAGAAATGGTGATGATTGGGTAAGGATGGGGGCGTTGTTTCGGCCAGGGAGGGGACTGGGTTTTGGGTTAGAGAGAGAGAGAGAGAGAGATGGTGTAATGGGTTTGGGTATTTTTTTAATTTTTTTAAATTTTTATATAGTTTCTTTTTATCTTTTAACTTTTTCATTCAATTAGAATGTTCATTAATCTTCGTACCGAACGGTACACATTTCAGCGGCGGTTGTACTCGGCCGGGATAATATCTCCCACCTTCCTTCCGATCTCGTCATTTATTGCCGAAGCCAATCGTGTTTGGAAAAAAAAAATATTTTTGTTTTAGGGAAGTATAATTCGTTTTTATTTACAAATATTTATTTGATTGAACTTTTAGTGTTTATTTGTTAAATTTGATTTTTTAAGTTAAGTTGTAAATTGAAGGAAATATAAAGTTAATACATTTAATAAGGGTAAATTTGGAAACAAAAGATATATTGTCTAATGCATTAATGTCATTGTTTTAAGTGTGGAGAAAATAACACATGTCATTAGGAGAAGGGAGAAGGTCCAAAAAAGAAGGTTAGAAAGAAGATTGTTAGCATTCCCCTTAGAGCATCTCAAATACCAAACGTCAAATTTAAATTTGATGGCTGATGTGGCAATTTGACATCTTACACAGCTTTACACTCCATCTAATATGCCAAATTAAATTATTATTTTATTATATTTTAGTGTTGATTCATTTTTTATTAAAAAGAATAGAAAATAAAAAATAATAAAATATTCATTTGACATCTTGCTTTTGGAATGTCAAAAATAACATCTCAACCTCTAGCCTTCATTCCACATCAGATTTGACACATCGGTTGGAGTGATGTGAGATGTTATTTATAGCTATTAAATGTCTATGTGGCACGTTTGACACATCGGTTGGAGATGCTCTTACGATTATACCATTGATTTTTCTTTAATTTACGGTTATGCCATTCACTCTCCTTGAATTAACGATTATGGCATTAGTTTTGCTTGAATTACGATTCCCATTGATTTTTCTTGAATTTATGGTTATGCCATTATGTTTTTTTTAATTTACGGTTATGCCATTGATTTTGCACGAATTTACGAATATGCCATTATTTTCTTGAATTTACATTTATGCTATTGATTTTGCTTGAATTCGTAATTATGCCACCACTTTTACCTGGATTTACAATTACGCCAATCATTTTGCTTGAATTTACAGTTATGCCATCGATTTTGCTTGAATTTATAGTGCCAGAATATTTTAACTGTATAGCCGCGCGGCTATACTGCACTCGAAGACAAAAAAGCCCACAAACGGCGCGTTTTATAACTGGATAAACGACCACGAAACCAAACCACTTATAACCTTAGATAAGGCACTTATTTTACTCTCTGGCTTTGGATAGCCATGGCTGAAGCTTCAAGAGTTCTGCAGACCACTCTCATTCCCAGCTTCCATCCACAACACAAAAGTCCCATATTTCAGTCACTCCCATTGAATTTCCGCAGAAACCCAATTCAGTGCACAGTCTCCACAAGTAACAGCACCAAAGCCACAGTGCCCCAGAAAATCCCATGGGGCTGTGAAAGTGATTCTTTGGAAAACGCTTCTGCCCTGCAGAAATGGCTGACTGACTCGGGCCTTCCACCCCAGAAAATGGCCCTGAAAAAAGTGGAAGTTGGGGAGAGAGGACTGGTTGCTTTGAAGAATATAAGGAAGGGGGAGAAGCTGCTCTTTGTGCCTCCCTCTCTGTTTATCACTGCAGACTCAGTAAGATCTTCTCTGGAAAATTTTCTGAAAGTTACTCAAATGCCCTTTTCTTTATTTCAATTTCATAAAATGATTTGGCTGCCAGTGATTATGTATTGGACACTGATGCTTTTCTCTATCTATGATGTTTGTTGTGCTTGTCTTGTTTTAAATGTTAGGAGTGGACTTGTGGGGAGGCTGGTAAGGTGTTGAAGCAAAATGGTGTGCCTGACTGGCCATTTCTTGCCACCTATCTGATTAGTGAAGCAAGCTCCCTTGAATCTTCTAGATGGAGCAACTATATTTCTGCCTTACCAAGACAGCCTTATTCACTTCTGTATTGGTAAGCGTTAAGAATCTCTTTTCCATGATTTATTCCAATGGTGGAATTTTCATGAGTCTATCATTTATTATGGGAAGAGTCTACTCTCAGGCTTTTTCTACAGCCTTTATATATCATTTCAGGACTCGCGAAGAACTTGATCGGTATTTGGAAGCATCACAAATTAGACAACGGGCAATTGAAAGAGTTACTAATGTTGTTGGAACGTAAGGCCCTGTGTTTTCTATTATAATTTTCTTCAAAGCTTTGTTGTTCCGTCATTTGTAACTTTTGGTATATACTATTCTCAACTTAATGTTGTGGTGAGTTCATGATCTTGTAATTGCTGAACTGACTATTTATTCCTATCTCTGGCGCAGATACAATGATTTAAGGCTTAGAATATTCTCCAAGTATCCTGCTTTATTTCCTGAAGAGGTATTAAACTTATATAGGCCAGTTGCATATATATACACATATACGTATACATGCTGATGGAACAACCTCCTACTACTACTCTTCCTTGATTCTGTCATAACTAGTGGAGAGCTTTTTAACATTGCTCAATTCAAGAGCCAGATCAGTTTTCGATCAATTATCTGGATTCCGTAAATTTACTCATACTTCTTTATCTCCATATCATATAGTGAAACTATCCTTCATTTTGAGCGTAATGTGCACATTCTAAATTTCAATGCATGTATGCTTTGCTACTGTTGGACTTTAACCACATGTCATCTCTGATTTTGCCCCATGTGTGACTTCCCTCCTTGTATTATAAACAGGTATTCAACATAGAAACCTTCAAATGGTCATTTGGAATTCTTTTCTCACGCTTGGTAAGTGAAGTACTTAGTTTATAATGACAATGCCATGCTAAATTTGTTTCTGAATCTACAGAATGGTGTCAAATTGTACCAGTTGTTTGACTTTGTGAAGAGAATGGTTGTTAAAGTACACAAATTTATAATGTGATATGATGCCATCATCAATATCATGTGGGAAAGGAAGAAATTATCCAAAAACCCTCTGGTTACTGCTTCTCCAATGTAACTCTCCTAATGCACATGATGTGGATCTTGAACATTAACTGAGCACTTTCCTTAACTAAAAAGATGATGGGCCTAAAATTCTGATACGAAGTAGGCATACTTCAAATGTTTGTTTAGAAAATATTATTGACTTGATCTGCCTGTGTTGTCCAAGCACCGTCTCTCAGAAAGTCTATATCTTCTTTTTTCCTTGGTACCGTCTCACGTTTTATTTTTTTGTGCTGTATCAGCTGGTACTGAAATAACACGTTGCTTGAAATTTGATATTGGATATTTCCTCTAAAAGGCAATATTGGTTTGTACAACATATGACCTCAACGTCTTTTTTTTCTCATAAGCACAGGTTCGGTTACCCTCGTTGGGTGGAAAGGTTGCCTTGGTTCCTTGGGCAGATATGCTGAACCATAGTTGTGAGGTTTGTCAGAGTCTCTTTCAGTAAACATGATCCGAAGTATTACCTTCACAAGTCTTACTCACTATGTGCATCTTAATTTGACTTCTGTAGGTAGACGCATTTTTGGATTACGATAAATCATCACAGGGAGTTGTCTTTTCAACAGATGGGACAGTTGTGAAGTTAGCCTATCAAAGTATAACAAATTCTTACAGGTGAGCCAATAATTTATAAGAAAATTCTACATCTTTCAATAACAACACAACTCTGTGCACTCTAGATAGGATGGAGCTAAGAACCTTGAACATTTAAGTCACAATTGATTTATGCTGACAGGCAAGTGGATCAATGGATTTGGATGTGACATCTCCGAAGCAATTAAACCGAAGGTTGTTTCTGAAACAAAGCAGATTAGTTCTCATTAGACCTTTGCGATTATCCCCATCAGTTTTGCTTGAATTTACGGTTACGCCATTGATTTTTGCCTGAATTTAATATCGACTTTTCTTGAATTTACGATTATGCCATCAGTTTTGCCTGAATTTACGATTACACCATTGATTTTGCCTGAATTTACAGTTACGCCATCAACTTTGCTTGAATTTACGATTATGCCATCTGTTTTGCTTGAATTACGATTATACCATTTATTTTTCTTTAATTTACGGTTATGCCATTCACTTTCCATGAATTAACGATTATGCCATTGATTTTTCTTGAATTTACAGTTATGCCATTCCTTCCCCTGAATTTACGACTATGCCATCTTTTTGCTTGAATTTAGGATTATGCCATTAATTTTGCTTGAATTTACGGTTACGCCATTGATTTTGCTTGAATTCACAACACAAACTCTCACATTTCAAAATTTCCGTAGAAACCCAAATTCAGTGCTCAGTCTCCACATGTGACAGCACCAAAAACAGAGTGACCCGGAAGATCCATGGGCCTGTGACATTGATTCCTTGTAAAAACGCTTCTCCATTGCAGAAATGGCTGATTGTGTCAGGTCGTCCACTCCAGAAAATAGCCATATACAAAGTTGAAGAGGGGGAGAGAGGACTTTTGCTGTGCCTCCTATTTTTATTTATTTATATTTTTACTTTTGATCACTGCAGAATCAGTAAGATTTTCTTCAGAAAATTTGTTGGAGAGTTACTCACTTTCTTTTTCTCTTAATTAGAAAAATGATTTGGCAACCAGTAATTATGTGCACCTGTATTGGAATTGGGCACTACCAAGTTCATTTTCACTCTTACCAAGTTCACTTTCCAAGGAAGCACTCTCGTTCAGAACTGGGTCTTCTGGTTTCTCACTATTTAAGGTACTCTGACAAATTTGAAGAGGACCCTTTTGAAATGTAAAGATTGAAGTTTTACCATTGTGGGTTCCAGAAAAGATTGAAACTTTTGAGGTTATTTTGGAATGTGAAATTCTGGGCTTGAGGTTTTGGGTTTGTAATGAAGTTCTGAAAGTTGGGTTTTTGAGAGGAAGAGATGGGAAGGTGGAGAAGTTGCAGCAGATGAGGTTGGCATTAGCCAACATGTTGGAAGATTGAAAGATTATAGGATTTTGATATTCCAATTCAAGCTGTAGATTTTTAATAGTGAGCTGAGTCTACCAAAACGGTGTCGTCTTAAAGTTTCAGACCATGACAAGAAACGTCATAGCGCGCCTTTAATAACTGCAAAAACGACCACAAACCAAATAACCTCAGATAAGGCACTTCTTTTTACTCTGGCTTTGGATAGCCATGGCTGAAGCTTCAAGAGTTCTGCAAACCACTCTCATTCCCAGTTTCCATTCACAACACAAACTCTCACATTTCAAAATTTCCGTAGAAACCCAAATTCAGTGCTCAGTCTCCACATGTGACAGCACCAGAAACAGAGGGACCCAGAAGATCCATGGACCTGTGACATTGATTCCTTGTAAAACGCTTCTGCTTTGCAGAAATGGCTGACTGTGTCAGGCCTTCCACACCAGAAATAGCCATATACAAAGTTGAAGAGGGGGAGAGAGGACTTTTGCTGTGCCTCCTATTTTTATTTATTTATATTTTTACTTTTGATCACTGCAGAATCAGTAAGATTTTCTTCAGAAAATTTGTTGGAGTGTTACTCACTTTCTTTTTCTCTTAATTAGAAAAGTGATTTGGCAACCAGTAATTATGTGCACCTGTATTGGAATTGGGCACTACAACACAACATTTTCTCTCCCTATGATGTTTGTGCTTGTGTGTTTTTGAATGTTGGGAGTGGACTTATGGCATCAATGAACTTTTGAGTATAGTATTTTTCAAAGCTCTGATTGTTCCTTCATTTGAGTTTTTTGAGATATATTATTCTCAACTTGATAATAATGTTCTTGTGACTTGATGATCTTATAACTAATGGATTGGCTATTTCTTCCTATCTCTGGTGCAGATACAATGATTTCAGGTTTAGGAATTCTCCAAGTATCCTGCTTTATTTCCTGAAGAGGTATTAAACTTATATTGCAACTGAGGCTTATGTGTATACACACACATACGTGCTGGAACAACCTCCTATTACCACTCTTGGAAAGCTTGTCAACATTGCTCTTTTCAGAGCCAGATCAGTTTGCAATCAATTATCTGCATACCCATTTTACAACTTCTCTGGATTCTAAAATACTATTTTGAATTAGGCTCTGTTGATAGTGGTGGCCGTAAGACGAGATACAAAGCAGGGCCTAGTAGTGGCACCAATGATAAAAATAGAAGCCAAGAGCCTTTGTCAAACCTGCAAAAAGGTAAGTGTTTGAATATTATGCCACAATAACTATTGCTGGAGGAATTTAGAACTTGAACTTAGGAGAAATATAAACATCAACAAAACAATCACCATTTCGGGGAAGTCATATCTTTGTACACCCAAAATGGAGCAAATGCAGACAGTAGAATGAAATCAAGGCTCATCACGTGAATCTGCGTCATGGGAGTTCCAAAATGTGGCGCAATTCAGTGAGATGTTCACGTTTGCATTACACTATATATGAGAAAAAAGAAACAAGCCTTTACTTGAGCTAATAACTTAGTTATGTGTACATGCGAGCATACCATGACTAAGGCCGAACCAGAAAATGTTTAAGTTTCAAGTATTTTCAGAACGTCAACGTATTGCATGGTAGGTTATGATCTACTTTTTAACCATATAGTTTTCCTGTGTGAGAGAATAATAGCCAATCTTTTTCAGATATGAGAAACTAAAGAAGTACCTCTGAAATATATGTGTTGATGGTTGAGTGACTTACAAATTTACTTTCATTGAAGTAATGGTAATATTCCTTCCAGTCAGCCCCATTAGCTAGACCTGCATAGATCACTATACCCAGTCCTGCAGCAAGTATTATCTGATGCGTAATGGAGTTACTTGCATTTTCCAAAACAAATTGAAAAATCAATGTTACTGCATATCATTAGTAAAACAACTATAATCAACCTGCTTTAGGTCGATTATGCTAATAAATTCCGGCTGCCACTGCAGTTATCATCATTTATCTATGACTAAATACAACATAAAAGAAGGGAGAAATAAAGGAAAAACATCAATGATGCTGCTCTCAAGATCAATTGAATGTTTCTCTCTAGGTGTCATTTGTTACACCCCCCATAACACATTAACTTATAAACATGGGTAGTTTTGGAATCCGAAAAATACAATAAATCAGATTTTAAGTTATATTAGGTAACTTGCTTAGTTGGATCCTAGTCATCGGGTATTATTTGAAAAAATTGGGCATTTTAAATAGAAAACTAAAGGAAAGGGTTGTAGGTGATTTAAAATGAATTTTATTGGTCTAAGCTCAATTTACTATAAAATAAATCACTTACAACTACAGTAAAAACATGGTATTCAATCTTGTATGCTTGACTGGCCAAGTTCAAAATAAAATTTCATCGAAGTCTGTCATTACCGATGTTATTTCCAATCATGAATTTATCCATGCGAAAATTTTAGTACAGATCTGATGCATAATCTAAAGAAAGATTTAAGATATAAGAGAAACTGAAGATAGTGTAATGCTATTCAAGAATAGTTGGCTTAAGCAAGTTGAAAAATTCCTGCCGCAGCAGTTAATTTAGATTCCAGAAAGTTGAGAGGCCATCTTCTGAGCTCACTTTCATCAATAAGAGGTGGTGGCGGTCTCCGAAGTACAAAATAGGGCAGAAGAGTGTATGCCCCGGCCAAGTATGAAACTATCAAGAACGGCCAGACAAGAACTTTGCTTTTGGAGCTGTAAATGAAAGGATAGATAGTGTTTACACCATAATCAACCGAGCATATCCAGCCTCAAAGCGACTAGAACCAAAGGCACACACGCCTTCTTCCATTCCGAAGGAAGACAAGCTCCCGACTGCCGAAGCTCCCAAATTGCCAAACCTACTCTACAAGACACGTGTCACTACCACAGCGACTTGAACAAAGTCCCACATCGAAAATCTACACAAACCTCCCACTTTCACTTCCCTATAAATAGGGAATAGTACCCTAGTAAAAAGGGTAACTACTTTCCTAGCCTGGGCATCTCACTTGTTATCTTTATATTCGGGTCCAACCTCATGTACAAATGTAATCATACACCATTATAATGAGAGAATACTTCTTTGTGGACGTAGCCCATTCATTAAGGGTGAACCACGTATATCTTGTCTTCTTTACATTTATCGCTTGCCCAAGTCTTTACACACATGCTTAAGGTCCTCACCTTCATTCATCATCCATCACACCTCATCACTAAGTTGGACTTAATCTTGGCCCAACCATTTTGAGCATCAACAGTTTGGCGCCGTCTGTGGGAATCGACACAAAAGGTTTCTGTCGTTCTCCCCTTCTTCAGTGCCCTTCGGCACCACATCATCATTTAACGCAAATTTTGTGTTGCCTTCAGCACCCACGTGCCTATCCACATCTTGTGTTGTCTCCGGCACCATCGTGCCTAGTCACATTGCCTTACGACATGCGAGCTTGGTGTTGCCTCCGGCACCCTCGTGCTTAGTCACATTGCCTTGCGACATGTGAGCTTGGTGTTGCCTCCGGCACCCTCGTGCTTAGTCACATTGCCTTACGACATGCGAGCTTGGTGTTGCCTCCGGCCCCCTCGCGCCTAGTCACATCGCCTTGCGACACGCAAGCTTTGTGTCCCCTTAGACACCCTCGTGCCTAGCCACATTGTCTTGTGACATGTGAACTTTGTGTTGCCTCCAGCACCCTTGTGCCTAGTCACAATGCCTTACAACATGCCATCTTTGTGTTGCCTTCGGCACCCTGTCGTCATTCAGCTTGAGTGATGCCTTTCGACACCTCATCATCATTCGAAGCAAGCAATGCCTTCGACACCTCGTCATCATGAGGCGCATGCGATGCCTTCGGCAAAACCTCTCTGATATGAGCGACGCCCACGTACATCCTCACCACAAGATAAGATCTCTCTTCTTACATATAAATATTGCATATGAATAATAGCTGCCCAGGTACCCAATTCAACTAGAGTACCACTTTGCATGGCTTGCATAGCTAGGAACAAGCCATTATTTCAATCCGAATGAAGGTTCATGAAATTCACTTTTCGAAAGCACCCCATGCCACGGAGAGAAATCAAGACCTCTAATGGCACGGACACTGGAGCTAGCCTCTTTTCCCTCCGGACCCTGCTAAATGTCAAAACAAGCTCAAAGGGGGGGTGTCTTCAAACCTATTTACCTCCACGGAGGCCCAGCTCCAAACTCACCTGAGCTAAAGCACCAAGGGGCACACAAGGATGAACTCCAAGTCCTCATAACCCAAGATCCAACTCCAAGACCACTCGAGCTACAACACCAAGTCACTAACACGTGAAGCCCAACTCCAAAACAGGCTCGGCTCCAAGCCTCTCGAACCTCAACAAGCCTTGGAGGCTCGAAGAAAATCACCAAATGGCAGGTCCTGTGGAGAAGTGAAATGGACCTCACATGACTCACCAAAATTGAAGCGGAATCTCAATGACCCAGCTACTTTTTGAAAATATTTAGCCACAATGGGAAGGTCCACCTCAAGGGATTCTGCTTGTGCCTAGCCAACATAGCCCAGCCCCTTATAAGAGTTTGCGCCCCAGGCCCGGCTCCAAGGCTTGACAAAAGCCTAAGACCCAGGACACATAATACTATACTCTCGGAAATCCAAGATTGCCAGTACTTGAATACCGAATGACCACTCTTACATTTATGGCCCCAGCTCCAGGAGCCCAGCCCCAAATTGCATTCAAAATGTGAGCATTTCGAATGGCAAAATCTGATGGCTCACCTCCTTCAAAATTAGCCCGACCCTGAAACTATGCCACGCTCCGAATGATCCAGCCCATTTCAACAATGCAAGGCTAAGTCGAAAAACTCACGACTTTCTTGCCGAAGCTTTGAAGGCCCGGCCACCAAAAGGCTTGCTGAAGGCCTAAGTATTCGCAAGGTACTTAGGGTACCAACAACAACAACAACGAACAACAACAACAACAGCAACAACAACAAAATTGGCTATACTTTGCATGGCTTGCGTGGCTATACTTTGCATGGCTTGCAACACTCACCAAATTCTACTCCTTGCCCAAGCTATGCTGACCCAGCTCCAATCAACGCCACAACACTTTGCCTTGACAAAGTACTGATTGGACCAACACCAAAAGCCACAGCTAAGCTTACCCCGTGGCTTAGCTCAAAAAGCCCAGCTCAACCAAAGGACTACGCAAACAAAAAATTTTGCTCAAGGCACCCAGCCTCTTGAGCCCAGCTCCACGAAATTTCACACGGCCCAGCTTCAAAGCCACACCCCCAGCTCCAAAGTGACACTTGCCCAAAGTCAGAACGAGAGATCAAGCTATGACCCACTCAGCCTGGCTTCAAACATCTGCAAACATCCGTGGGGTCAGCTTCCTTGCCGAAACTAGAACAGCATGGATACGGGTTAGCTCCCAGCTCCGAGCCCAGCTTCAATTTCGAAGCACAGCATCCATTCTCCTTTTCAGACCCTGCCGAAGATCAACGCTCTGTTTATAGTAAAAGCCTAGCTCACACCCCAGCCACGAGCCCAGTTCCAACTCTCAAATACCTACGTCAACCTACCGAAGGCTTGGCTCTAACCCAATTCCCAGCTCCAAATGATACCCACCGAAGGTCTAGCTGAAAACAAGACCCGGCTTACCCTTGCTTCCTAGCCCTCTTGCCGAACCCAGCTGCGGAACCTTGCTAAAACTTCACAATGGCCCGACTCCACATATGGCCCAGCTCCCAAAACCCAGCCCTGTTGAGGGCCTAGCTCTCAGACCCGAGACAATTTTCACCAAGACTGTAGAAAATCCAAAGCACCCTTGCCGAACGGCAAGGAGCGTGCAAATGTATTTGGGAGCCTCAAAACAATACTTTGTTGCCAAAAGCCTAGCCTAAAGCTTGCTGGACGTGGACACTAGATTCGCCGCCCGACTATAAAGCCTAGCTCAAAAATCCACAACCCAGGAGCGACGGTCTAACTACCCCGACTCCAAGAAAACTCATGGCTCCAGGCCTTCTTGCTGAAGCGATGCTCACACTGTGAGGATGATCACGAAGCCCAGCTCTAAATTCCAGCCCCACACTCACGTCAGAATATGATCAAGACACCCCGACTCTTGTCTGCACCTCCAGGACCCAGCTCCAAGACCTCAATATGGTTTTGTCGAAGGATTCCACAAGGACCAGCTCAAACTTCTCCTTCCGAATGCTTCAAACTCACCATGGTTTCAGCCCAGACCCTCACCGAAGCTAGCACCGACACAACAGCCGAAAATAATTTTCAATTCACCCTTGCCGAACGGCAAGGGCCTAGCTGGAAATCGGGGACTACGAAACTCACTCACAGAAACGTAAATATTTAGACCCTTGCTTGCCAAAGCCGTGTAGCGTTGAAGCCAAGCCAAGACCTATCACAGACTCGAAATCACGCCAACCCACAACCGCTGAACGGTGGGAACCAAGAGCAGCTCTCACGGCCCAGGTCACGAAACAAATGATCCATTCCGAATTAAAACTGGATTTGCAGCTTGGCATGAATCACCCTTGCCGAACGGCAAGGGTTGAGTGGAGCGAAAAAGACACTACCTGCCTGTTCAAAACCAGCCTTGCCGAGGCTAGGTCGTGCTAAAACCAAGGACTGGCTGCACCGATATTTTCTTCCAAAAGATTAGGGACTTGCACCTCTTCTCCAATCTTTGGACTCCCCCACCGAAAGAACAAAGACCCTTGCTATAAAAACACAAGGGCCCAGCTACAAATAAGTCCCAGCTATCTCTTGCCGAACGGCAAGAGCCATAGCAACTTATTTGCACCCCTTTCACAAATCATTAAGCCTAGCTCCAGCAAATACCCATGGCCCAACCCCAGCAGGCTGCCCCAGCTTCCTTGCTAAAGCCCAGCTCCTACAAAGGGCCCAGCTCACAACCACCATGCTATTTCCAAAGCCCATCTATGGCTCAGCCCAAACCCGTGGCCCAGCTCCAAGACTACATAATTTAAAGGCCCAGCCCTAAGCTCAAGACATGCTTGTGGGCTAACTAGGGCCCAGCTCCATTTATCGAAGCCCACACAGAAGGCCCAGCTTTCTTGCCATGCCAAAGCCCAATTCAAAGGTCCAGCACTTGCCAAGACTTGGAAGGACAAGCTTCCTTGCCGAAAGTTACACACCAACCCGAGGCACTCAAGCCCTTGCCGAACGGCAAGGGTCATGCATGTTATTCTGGGGGCTTACACAAATGTTAGCCACAAAAAAAAAAAGAGGGGGTCTTGGCCTCCTTGCCAAACGACAAGGAGCATCGACACCAAAGGAAGGCTCTCCAAAGCTCTCTTGCTAAAAACCTCAAGGCTTCGGCCTCTACCAATGCTCAACTCCACAGGGTCCAGCCCCGATTTCCTTGCAAAATGCCCAATTACCCAGCTACCAACAGTTCTAGAAGCTCACAATGCTTTTATTATGCCTTCCAAATACTGATGCAACTTCCAGCTTGCCAACTTGGGGGACTAGAGACTGCCCTACAGCTCCCACTGAACCTGGATTGCTCGGTCACAATTATACAAAAACCTAACAAGTTCCAACCCAGAAGTTACTTCTTGACCTCGAACTTGGGGGACTACTGTTTACACCATAATCAACCGAGCATATCCAACCTCAAAGCGACTAGCACCAAAGGCACACACGTCTTCTTCCATGCCGAAGCAAGACAAGCTCCTGACTGCCCAAGCTCCTAAATTGCCAAACCTACTCTACAAGACACGTGTCACTACCACAGCGACTTGAACAAGTCCCACATTGAAAATCTACACAAACCTCCCACTTTCACCTCCCTATAAATAGGGAGTAGTATCCATGTGAAAAGGGGACTTCCTCTCTCCACTTAGAAGAGGATCCAGGTCTCAGAGCTAGACCCTAGGGCCGGGGACTCTCTCCTAGATCCCTGCCCTGGGCATCTCACTTGTTATTTTTATATTCGGGTCCAACCTCATGTACAAATGTAATCATACACCATTATAATGAGAGAATACTTCTCCGTGGACGTAACCCATTCATTAAGGGTGAACTACGTATATCTTGTCTTCTTTACATTTATCGCTTGCCCAAGTCTTTAAACACATGCTTAAGGTCCTCACCTTCATTCATTATCCATCACACCTCATCAATAAGTTGGACTCAATCTTGGCCCAACCATTTTGAGCGTCAACAGATAGCACATATAAATTCATTTGTCAAACATTGATGAACATGGTACTCCAAGAATATTGCAACAACATCAGATACAATATTACAAATAGTAAAATGACCCTTTAGTATGTGAAAAGTGATAATCTGATGTATATTGCTTGTGTATACAGTCCTAACAATTATAAAGATATATAGCAAATTGTACAGAAACATATATGGAAAGAAGTAGTAACTACAGCCTAAACTACAGGGATTGCTGGACTAGAGAAGGAAACAGAATCAGTTAAATGTTTGCAGCAATCTACTCCTATGATTGAGATTTGATATCATAACAATTCCAGGAGGTCCCTTTGGGAACCTAAGAGGCCTTGTTTTGCTGAACCTTTCCAACAATTCTCTCACTGGTCGCATCCCCTCGTCTTTAGGGGACTTGACTGTTCTTGAATCGTTAGATCTCTCCCAGAACCAGCTCTCAGGAAGGATCCCCAATAATTCAGCACAACTCACTTTTCTTGCATATTTTAATGTATCCAATAACCATCTCTCCGGGCCTATAACACTTGGCAAACAATTCGATACCTTCCAGGAGAAGGACCCGTACAAAGGAAACTCTGGTTTGTGTGGAAAGCCTCTGTCAAAGAAATGTGAAGATTCTGAGAGCTCAACGCAGCCACCACCATCAATCGTGGAAGAAGATGAAGACTCATTGCACTAGATTGGTACGAACTACATTTTCTGTTTAGCTTAATTTGTGTTAATTGACAAATTCTTGAGAATTTATCAAAAATAGCCAAAACTTGACCCCTAATTTCAAAAATGTCAGTTTTTATAAAAAATTTCAAATATAGTAGAAAACTCACCTAAATAGACACAAATACCCTCAAATTTAAAACCCAAATAAACCTAAAAAAGAAAACCCTATTAGATTGAGAATCTTTGTACGTAGAGTTCGTTCGCAGACATATTACTGCCATAGTCAAATGGTGAGCAGTTCTTCCTTGTTTCTTAATTTAATTCTTCTTCGTCTCTTCGTTTATTCTTCATCTATATTTATTCATCTATATTTATAAAATTTCAATTCTGGTTTTACCGACTTAACTCTTGAGCCCTATCCAAATTGCTATGATTTAAT
>NW_007362716.1:8964-21729 GCF_000346735.1 Prunus mume
CTACGTGTCTACGGACTCGTTTCGTCGCGCTCTACACAACGGTATAATTGAAATCCCCAATTTCCTTCTTGGTCAAAAAGTCAATCTTTGACCTAATAAAAATTCTAAGGGCATTTTAGTCTTTTCTTCTAATAAATTAATAATTAAATATTAATTTTAGGTTTGGGTTATTACACTTGTTTTACAGAATTATTGATAGTTCAAGGAGATATGCTTTCAGAGGGAAATACACTACCTTCCTCTATGTATGAAGCAAAAAAGACTTTGTCTGCTTTAGGGATGAATTATGAGAAAATTCACGCATGTCCCAATGACAACATCTTATATAGGAAGGATTATGAAGATTCAACTAATTTTCTTACTTGTGGTATCTCAAGGTGGAAGGAAGACAAAGATTCAATCTTGAAATAGGGTGTGTCAGCGAAGGATGTTTCAACCACATAAGATAGCTCAGAGTTTGAGTTGGCATGTTATCAGTTGACGATCAGATGTGTCATCCAACGGATTCCCCATCTTGGAAATTTATTTATGATAAATGATTCGAGTTTGGTAATGAGCCAAAAAACTTGATATTGGCCCTCTTATATGATGGATTCAATCCCCACAGTTCTCTAAAAAGCAGATATAGTTGTTGCCCATTTATCTTAGTCACATATAATTTCCCACCATGGCTATGCATGCAACGAAAGTTCTATCTTGGAAACTTATTTATGATAAATGATTCAAGTTTGGTAATGAGCCAAAAAACTTGATATTGGCCTTCTTATATGATGGATTCAATCCCCACAGTTCTCTAAAAAGCAGATATAGTTGTTGCCCATTTATCTTAGTTACATATAATTTCCCACCATGGCTATGCATGCAACGAAAGTTCATGATGTTGACCTTACTGATTTTCAGTCCTAAATAGCCCGGAAATGATATAGACGTCTACTTAGAGCCTTTGATTAATGATTTAAAATCTCTGTGGGATAGGATTAGAGGAGTATGTGATGCACACATAGGAGAATACTTTACACTCAGAGGTGTATTACTGTGGACAATTAATGATTTTCCTACCTATGGGAACTTATCTGGTTGTGTTGTTAAAGGATATAAAGCGTGTCCAATATGCGGCGATGATACACCTAGTCAGAGGTTGAAAAATGGCCACAAAATTTGTTACATATAGAAAATGGTTACCAATCAATCATCCATATCGGAGGCAATGTATAGCTTCTAATAGGAAACTTGAATATGGTACACCTCCCAAGCCATTAACCGGAGAAGAAGTGCTGCATATGGTTGAAGATATTAATTATATATAGGGCTCGAAAAATGGGGAAAATGTTCGTGAGAATGATGGTGACAAAGTTTGTTGGAAGAAGAAATCAAAATTCTTTGATCTGAAGTATTTAAAATACCTTCATGTGAGGCATGTCCTAGATGTTATGCACATTGAGAAGAATGTTTGCAATAGTATCATTAGTACATTGTTGGAGATCCCTGGAAAAAATAAAGATGGGATTGTTGCTTGGTTATATTTATTGAACATGGGGGTCAAAATTGATTTGCAGTCCGAGTATGGAGAAAGATGTACTCGCTTGCCTCCAGGGCCTTAGAATTTGTCAAAAGCAGAAAAGAGAGCGGTTTGCAATTCTTTCTATGGTATTAAGGTCCCGGAAGGTTATTGTTCAAATATAAAAAATCATGCATCTTTAAAAGATTCAAGACTTCTTGGCCTTAAATCTCATGATTGTCATACCTTGATGCAACAATTGCTCCCTATGGCAATTCGTTATGTTTTGGAAAAGCCTGCAAGGTATGCAATAACTCGATTGTGCTTCTTCTTCAATGCTATATGTGTAAAGACAATAGATGTTTCCAAGATAGATAAGTTGGAAGAAGATGTAGTAGTTACTTTGAGTTTGCTTGAGAAGTTCTTTCCCCCTTCATTCTTTGATATCATGGTTCATCAAGTAGTACATCTTGTCAGAGAAGTTCGTCTCTGTGGGCCAGTATATTTTAGATGGATGTATCCGTTTGAAAGATATATGAAAGTGCTAAGGGGTATGTTTAGAACTGTACTAGTCCCGAAGGTTGCATTGCTGAGCGGTATATAGTTAAATAAGTTGTAGAGTTTTGCACTGAGCATTTATATGATGTTAGTATAGTTAGAGTACCTTCAAGCCAGAAGATGGGAGTTTCGAAGCCATTATCAGGTTGCACAGTAAGCTTAGTTGATAGGAACTTGTTGAACCAGACACATCTATTTGTCTTGGAGAATACGGAGGAAGTTCTACCTTATATCGAGTACGTATGTTTTTTATTTTTCATATGGATGTATTTTAAATATTATTATTTCTTATGTTTATCGTATATATAAAGGATTGTAATGCTTGATTTTTCTTGTCAATATAGGGAACATATGACCTACATCAAGATCACTTATTCAAAATTTAGAAAGAGAACAAAGTGACTACAAGATAAGCACAATAACACTTTCATTCAATGGCTACAATTTAAGGTATATATGTTATTGAATGACATATTCAACTTTTAATTTTCTTCCCTTCTATATGTTAGATTGAATTAAGATATATATGATTAATTTGCAGGTTGAAAGTGAACTTAATGGGGAAGAGAATAATGGCGTATCAGAAAATTTGAAGTGGCTAGCAGCTGGTCCAAGCATGGCAGTTCCATCATATATGAGCTATCTTGTTAATGGTGTTAAATTAAACACCAAGACACAACATGATGTGTGAACTGTCCAAAATAGTGGAGTTTATTTACTTGCACATACTATGCAAGTTGCTAGTGCCAAGGATAAAAACCCTATTGTCTCCAACATGGGTTTTTATGGAGTTATTCAAGAAATTTGGGACCTTGACTACCAAAAGTTTAGAATCCCAGTATTGAGGTGTAATTGGATCGATAACACTTCAGACCTTATAGTCAACGAACTTGGATTTACCCTTGTAGATCCGAGTAAAATTGGACATAGGAATGACCAATTTGTTATGGCTTCTCAAGTCAAACAAGTATTTTATGTTGACGACTCAATGCATCGTGGTTGATCAGTAGTGTTATCAATACCTAATAGAGAATATAATGATGTTATTGGTGATGATGTGCTAGGTGATATTAGAATTGAGTGTGAGCCATTTACTAGAGGGATACCAAATGTGTGACCTAGTGGGTGAGATTGGGTGTGAAGATATTAGAAAAGGGTGTCAAGATATATGGATTGATTGATTGTTGTAATGTATGACATTAGTTATTCAGTTAATTGTATGATATTAATTAATAGCTCTATACATCATTTTTATTTTGATCACATTTTCATTATGCAGGCTTTGGGCAAGACAAATCAAAAATTAAAAAAATTGGATTAAAGGTATAAAATACAATGGTCCAGTAAAAAAATTAAAAAAACAGACGTCTTAAACAAAACCAATGTCAGGTTTTCAGAAGCGTCGAGGAAAGAAAATGCAAAAGACTGTAAAGAAACAAAAACCACCATCTGAAAATGAAAACATGTCGGTTTATTAAAATTAAATAACGAGCTGTGAGTAGTTATAAACATCAACGACCGGCTACAAAATGACGGTGGAGGGTCTCAACCTACGATTTTGTTAAACATTACTTCCATGATTAAAACATACCATCGTCTAAAGGGTGAAATAAAGGTACATCAGTTCAATTAACTGTCATGACAGATATTCTACACGTCGGTTAGTCTAAAACAACTGGTCTCAGAGTATACACACATGAAGGAATGTGAAGGTAAGCTTGGGACTTTTAAAAGGACAACCACGTCATCTTGTATTAAAAATCGATGTGGTAAGCAATTATGTACAATGTCACTCAATTGGATCGTCGTGACGTAGTGATTGAATTAACCACATCCATTATTGTACGCAAACCCCGTTGAAGATAAAATCCACATTGGTTCTTTTCCTGTCCATGCCTTTAATATAATTTTTAACGTCAATCTTTAGTTTAAACGCAAGAAACAGACGTCTAACTATGTCCAAATGGCTTCTTTGTATAATTTAAACGACGAATCTGGCAAGAAACAAACGTGGAATATGGTTAAAATGGCGTTTCCTCCTATTTTGTGTCGTGGATAAGCACATGAACGACGGTTTCTATATATGCTGAACGTGGTTACGTCATTGTACGTCGGTTCCTGTGAGACTATTGACATGTAATACTCTTTAAACGTATTTTTTTCTGTGTGTTCGTTGTCTTTGACATTTTAGACGTTGGTGTTTTTATTCATTTAACGTAATATAAGTTAACCACGAGGGTTTCCAGGTTATAAAGTCTGTATTCCTTCAATTAGGGACGTGGATAATTATCTGTACGTCGGTGCTTGTTTTGGTCTTGACATGTAACACTTTTTAGACATCTACGTTCTATAACAAAAAGTTGTCTAAAGTTGTCGAAGATTTCATTTTACGCTATATATATAGTAATTAGACGTCAGTTTGTAACACAGTTTGACGTTGAATGTTTTAAAGACGTCGGTTAATAGCTGTCGTTGTTCTATATATCAAAAGATGGCAGTCGATTTCACGACGGTTTGAAAACTAGACGACGATGGTTTCCCATCATCTATTTCGATTATTGTAGTAGTGACACTTTTCTTTGTTCACCGTAATACTTAAGTCATTAAAATATTAAGCTTTATTATTGTATAGAAAGATTAAAAAGGTCATCCAACTTAATACTTAACCTTAATACATCTATACACACACCCCACCACTCTTCATATTAAGTTTTAGAAAAACACAAACTCCTCTACATACTATTGTTAGATTACTCCCCTTTTAATCCAAGAAACCTACTACACTCTCATCTTCTCTTCACAAACCCTAAACTGGGATTGTGAGACTAATATAGGTGGATAGGGAGAGAGTGGATATTACAAATCCCTTTAGCTTTGAGTTCCTTCCTCACCTCTCTCTCCCTCTCTTTCTTTCATTAATAGATTTCTTCCATGCCCACGGCCCAACACTTCTGCTTACTATTTTTATTTTTCTCCTAAATTGACATAATGCCCTCAATAATATAAACGTAGTGTTTACTTCATCCATGTACACCACATATATATAATAAGAAAACATAAATCAAAATACCATGTGCTAGATCCGTTTTCCAGAGTAGAACAAAATTCCGGATGAAAGAACAACTACACTTGTAAGCTATTAATTGTAAAATATTTATCACACTATGTTACATTGAAAAATTATAGTGACAGGACCCGCCCTGGAATAACCCTGAATCCGGAGGGAATCCCGTCTTTTTGCCTA
Source organism: Prunus mume (assembly GCF_000346735.1). Next base: position 14,265 of record NW_007362716.1, read on the forward strand.
CATCTCCCCGATGCCGGGCCCACTTACTAAAACCCGAGACTTTCTACCAAAATTTTGGCAGAGTCTCCCATGTAAAATGCACAACCCAACAAAATTTCAACGTGCGTAAATTACATAATAGATATCCCAAACATCAGCATGCTTTCAACATACAACAGTAAATGGCCTCTGGCCTCAAGTAAACCGAACATGAGCAATAACAGAGCGTCTAACAGAATTAGTTTACAACAACAATTGAGTAGAAAGAAATTACTCGAATCCTACCTAGGGAAGTAAACGGTTTAGCCTCGAACACTGCTTGCAAGCTTCCAGAAGCGACTACTGTCTGGGGGGCGCAAAACAGATAACATGTGAGTAGACAAAACAAGGTTTGCATTTAAAACAACATAATAACTCCACCGTGTAAAAATAATGCTCAAGCATGCAGATTCACAATTCATAAACCAACTAATGATCGTTTCCACATTGAAGTATGTTGATCTAGGTACTCTTAGAATCGTATAGGAAGTCGCGGATCGTGAATCGAAGCCCCGGATGTTCCGATTCAATAATTCAAAGTTTGTGAGTTAATGATAACCGTCATTTTGTAAGCGATTCCTAAACTCGTAACCGGACCTTAGGATATCCCATTGGACGTACACGCACCGGGAACTTGGGGATTTTAGTATGTTCTTTTGTGATTTCCGTTTCGAAGTGCGTTATATTAATCAAGGGTTCATGTTTCGAAATAGGTGCTTAGTTCGATTGTACATAGCAGGCGGGACCCTCGCAGGGTCGAGCAGCTTGGGATTACCTGTGAGTGGACTTTGTTTTCAAGCATACGCATGGTTTTATTGATAAAAGATTTGTGCATATGTTTTAAATGGTAAATGGGATTTAATAAATATTTGGTTGATGGGATTTGATATTCTTATACGTATTGGTAATATATTTTGGATATGGATATGTTTGAGTAACGTGAGTATGTTTATATGGATTTTGGGATTTCTATCTATATTGCCTATGTATGGAGTATGAGGGGTGGTTCATATGAGATTGTGGTAAGATTGAGTTAAGGGGTTGTTGAGAGATGTATGAGTATGCTATGTTAGTACCATCCCCTGGTTACTAGGCTTCCCACACATGTCGTTGGCAGTGCCGGCGTGTGAGACACTTTCCATACGTGTCGTTGGCAGTGCCAGTGTATGGGAAGAGTATGTATATTGCTTGATTCATCACACATGTCGTTGGCAGTGCCGGTGTGTGATGATGTTGTCTACACGCGTAGGAGTTGATATTGGATATGTGAGCTACAAGTCTCGTTGGCAGTGCCGGCGTGTGAGCTATGGAGTTCCGTCCGTCGGTTGGACTACTCATCCCTGGACGCGGGTTAGCACCTGGAAATCCTGCGTACTAGCCAAACAATCCCCCGGTTATGTATGTGTGTATATATATATATATATATAGGTATGTAGTGGGTTGGAAGGTGCTGCATAATTTTGGGAATGGAGATGTGATTTGAGAGTTTGGGTTTATTGGAGTTTTAAGATTAATGTTTTTGAGTATTTGGTTTATGAATTGTGAATCTGCAAACCATTGATTAATACAATGCACTTCAAAACGGAAATTACAAAAGAAAATACTAAAATCCCTAAGTTCCCGATGCGTGTACGTCCAATGGGATATCCTAAGGTCCGGTTACATGTTTAGGAATCGCTTACAAATGGACGGTTATCGTTAGCTCATAAATGGATGGTTATCGTTAACTTAAAAATGGACGTTTAGGAATCGATTCAGGATCCGCTAATTCCTATACGAATCTAGGAGTACCTAGATCAACATATTTCAATTTGGAAACGATCTAACGGTCAGAAACTATCGAACTCGGATAACGCACAATATGCAAAATTCATTCGATAGTCAAACGACGTCCGAATCGAGATCCGTGAAATCCTACACACTCGTGACAACCTGAGGATCTCATTAGGACAAAATGTAACTTCACCACCCTTGCCAACGTGCCGCCACACGTACCGGCAGCGCATGGGTGTGTAGAGTAAATTCCAGTGACAGAAAAACTCCACACCACAACTCACCATTCCTATCCTAGATACTTCTCAAGGCAAGGATCACTTTATTCAACTACGGGAAGGTCCAATTTGGACGGCAACCGGCCGGAATTTCACTTTGAAATCCGGCCAAAACCTAGATTCCAAAATCGGTATCCTAGACTCAAAATCGATCCAATCCTATGCAACAGACAGCTAGAGCTCGGAAAATAGATTAGAATCCATACCTCACCCGTCGGAATTGTTGGCCGGAGGAGAGAGATCGAGCGGTGAGAAGTTCTGTCAAAACCGGCTTCGTTTTCTGCAAATTACGGACAATACCGGCGGTGCCAGTGGCTGGGACCAGTCGGGGACGGAAGGCGGGAGTGGCCCGGTTCGTTTGGAACCGGTGCCGTCAATCGGGGTGGCCGGAGATGACGGTGGTGTGGGTTATTCTGTTCGGATGAACAGTAATCGGGGAGGGGAGCTCGCGGGAGAGAGAGAAGACGCACGGAGGGGAGAGAGAGAGTGAGGGTAAATGTAAAAAATCTGATTTTTACCCCAAATTGACTTCGAAATAATTACGGTTCTGCCACCGAACAAGTTTTGATCGCCAAAGCTTCGTTAAATCTCCGATTCAGGCCTACTGCCTGTCTACGGTTTCGTCTCAGTACCACCCACGCAACCACACCACTCACGGTCCCAAAATCTTCCCGGATAAGAAAGTGACCAAAATCACCCTTAACCCAGGAATAATTTAATATTTTCCCCTAATTAAATTAAATAGTAACATGGATACATAGAACACGTCGTGGACTCGGGATAATTCTGGGGGTAACGCAAGTCTATAAGCAACAGGTCCGATGCGTTCTGTGATCTCATATGGTCCAATGTAACGAGGGCTTAACTTCCCACGTTTCCCAAATCTCATCACACACTTCCAAGGAGATAACTTCAAGAACACCCAATCCCCAACTGCAAACTCAAGATCCTTGGACCTGTTATCCGCATAACTCTTCTGTCGGTCTTGTGCGGTTTTCAACTTCTCTTTTATCATCTTCACATTCTCATTTGTTGTTCGGATACTACCCACTTTTTCTAGTTTCTTATCATCCACTTTGTTCCAACAAATAGGAGTTATACACTGCCTCTCATACAACGCCTCATAAGGAGCCATCTCAATACTCGAATGGTAACTGTTGTTATAAGCAAACTCCACCAAGGCAAGGTGGGTATCCCATGCATCCTTCATCTGTAATACACAGGACCTCAATATGTCCTCCAGAGTCTGGATGGTCCTTTTCAACTGCCCGTCAGTCTGTGGGTGAAAAGCCATATTGAATTGCAACTTAGTACCTATAGCTTCTTGCAAACACCTCCAGAATCAAGAAGTGAACCTAGCATCCCTGTTTGATACAATGGACACAGGTGCTCCATGCAGTCTCACAATCTCATCCATAAAAAGTATTGCCAACTTTGTCAAAGGATAGGTCTCCTTGATGGGCAGGAAATGGGCGGATTTCGTGAGGCGATCAACTATCACCCAAATTCCATCATATACCTTAGAAGTTCGTGAAAGCTTGAAAACAAAATCCATGGTGATACGTTCCCACTTCTATTTAGGAATCGGAAGGGGTTGCATAAGTCCCGAGGGTTTCTGTCGCTCTGCCTTCACTTGTTGACAAATGCATCTGCTCACATACTTGGCAATGTCTCCCTTCATATGCGGCCATGAGTAATACGCCCGTAAGGCCCGATACATCTTCGTGCTACCCGGATGGATAGTATAAGCGGAGCAGTGAGCTTCCTCCATGATCTCTCTTTTCATTCAGCATTCTTACTGGGTAGACATAGACGAGCTCCTGTTACCAACGCTCCATCTCCCTGATGAGAGTCTCAAATTACATCTTTTTACTATTATTTTATCGGTCTTGTGCGGTTTTCAACTTCTCTTTTATCATCTTCACATTCTCATTTGTTGTTCGGATACTACCCACTTTTTCTAGTTTCTTATCATCCACTTTGTTCCAACAAATAGGAGTTATACACTGCCTCTCATACAACGCCTCATAAGGAGCCATCTCAATACTCGAATGGTAACTGTTGTTATAAGCAAACTCCACCAAGGCAAGGTGGGTATCCCATGCATCCTTCATCTGTAATACACAGGACCTCAATATGTCCTCCAGAGTCTGGATGGTCCTTTTCAACTGCCCGTCAGTCTGTGGGTGAAAAGCCATATTGAATTGCAACTTAGTACCTATAGCTTCTTGCAAACACCTCCAGAATCAAGAAGTGAACCTAGCATCCCTGTTTGATACAATGGACACAGGTGCTCCATGCAGTCTCACAATCTCATCCATAAAAAGTATTGCCAACTTTGTCAAAGGATAGGTCTCCTTGATGGGCAGGAAATGGGCGGATTTCGTGAGGCGATCAACTATCACCCAAATTCCATCATATACCTTAGAATTTCGTGAAAGCTTGAAAACAAAATCCATGGTGATACGTTCCCACTTCTATTTAGGAATCGGAAGGGGTTGCATAAGTCCCGAGGGTTTCTGTCGCTCTGCCTTCACTTGTTGACAAATGCATCTGCTCACATACTTGGCAATGTCTCCCTTCATATGCGGCCATGAGTAATACGCCCGTAAGGCCCGATACATCTTCGTGCTACCCGGATGGATAGTATAAGCGGAGCAGTGAGCTTCCTCCATGATCTCTCTTTTCATTCAGCATTCTTACTGGGTAGACATAGACGAGCTCCTGTTACCAACGCTCCATCTCCCCTTATGGCATAATCCGTCCGCATACCATTCTCCACTTGTCCCCTTATCTTACAAAGTGTAGGATCTCCCAACTGGCCTGCAATTACCCTCTCCACCAGAATAGGTCTCACATGCAAGCTAGCCAGGATTTCACCCTGTTGAGTCATTCCTAATTCTACTCCATCCTTCCGCAGTTCTACCAACAACGGAAGATAGGTCGTCCTAGTGTGAGCTAAGTTTTCAGTAGGCTTCCTACTCATTACATCTGCAACCATATTAGCTCGGCTTGGATGATACTCAATCGTGCAATCATAGTCCTTGATCTATTCCAGCCAACGCCGCTGTCTCATATTCAGATCCCTCTGAGTGAACAAGTACTTGAGGCTCTTATGATCAGTGAAAATCTGACACGTCTCACCATACAAGTAATGCCGCCAAATCTTCAAAGCAAACACCACTACAGCAAGTTCCAAATCATGGACAGGATAATTCTGCTCATGCTTCTTGAGTTGCCTCGAGGCATAAGCAATTACTCGATCATGTTGCATCAGAACACATCCCAAACCTTGCAAAGATGCGTCACTGTAGATCACAAAGTTCCCCGAGTCATCAAGAAAAGCCAAAACAGGTGCGGTGGTTAACCACTTCTTCAGCTCCTGAAAACTTTGTTTGCACTCCTCCGTCCACTCAAATGTAACATCTTTCCTCGTCAACCGCGTGAGAGGCGCTGCTATCGAAGAGAACCCTTCTACAAATCGACGATAGTAGCCTGCTAACCGCAGAAAACTCCGTACTTCTGTCACACTTGTGGGTTGTACCCAATTCACAATAGCCTCACCTTTCTGCGGGTCCACATAAATCCCTTCAGTTGAAATTACATGTCCAAGGAATACCACTCTGTCCAGCCAAAACTAACACTTGCTGAATTTGGCATAAAGCTCCTTCCTCCTCAAAGTCCTTAATACCAACCTTAGATACTTCTTATGCCCTTCTAAAATCTTGGAGTAAACCAAGATATCGTCTATGAACACAATCACAAAGTGATCCAAGTATGGTCGGAACACTCTGTTCATGAGATCCATAAACGCTGCTAGAGCATTTGTCAGTCCAAACGGCATCACCAGAAATTCATAATGACCATACTGCGTTCTGAATGCGGTCTTGGGAACATCCTCATCTCTAATCCTCAACTGATGGCACCCTGATCTTATATCAATTTTAGAGAAGTACTTGGCACCTTTCAACTGATCGAACAAATCATCAATCCGAGACAAAGGATACCGGTTACGTACTGTCACCTTATTCAACTGCCGGTAATCAACATAACCTTATGGTTCCATCCTTCTTCCTCACAAATAACAATAGTGCACCCCACAGGGGAACATTGGGTCGGATAAATCCAAGATCCACTAACTCTTGCAACTGAGTCTTCAACTCTCGGAGCTGTGCCATCCTATAGGGAGTTAAATAGATAGGGTTGGTGCCTGGAAGAAGTTCGATAGTGAACTCAATTTCCCTTTCAGGAGGTAACCAAGGGAGATCATCTAGAAAGATATCTGGGAACTCGCTAACAACGGGGATATCTTCCAGATTCAGGGTGATCTCTCGAGTATCGATGATATGAGCCAAAAATCCTTCACACCCCTTCTTGAGTAACCTCTTGGCTGTAATAGGAGAGATAAGACAGGTAGGGAGGACTCTACGTTCTCCCCGGAAGATAACTTTGGGTTGTGTTGGACTCCAAAGTGTTACTTCCTTCCGGAAACAATCCACGGACGCATGATGCTTCTCTAGTCAATCCATCCCCAAAATAATATCCAAATCCACCAATTCTAAACGAATCAAGTTAGCTTCCAACCATGTATCTTCTACTTGGACATAACAATTTCTGAACACTTGGTCTGCATACAAGACTTCCCCCGTGGGTAGAGAAATACTAAAAGTCCCTGTCATGGGTGTCGGTCTCATACTGACATAAGGTACGAAGTTGTGTGCTACGAAAGATCTGCTCCATATTTAGTTCCCTCTGAGTGAACAAGTACTTGAGGCTCTTATGATCAGAGAAAATCTGACACGTCTCACCATACAAGTAATGCCACCAAGTCTTTAAAGCAAACACCACTGCAGCAAGTTCCAAATCATGGACCGGATAATTCTGCTCATGCTTCTTGAGTTGCCTCGAGGCATAACAATCACCTGATCATGTTGCATCAGAACACATCCCAAACCTTACAAAGATGCGTCATTGTAGATCACAAAGTTCCCCGAGTTATCAGGAAGAGCCAAAACAGGTGCGGTCATTAACCGCTTCTTCAACTCCTGAAAACTCTATTCGCACTCCTCCGTCCACTCAAATGTAACATCTTTCCTTTCAACCGCGTGAGAGGCGCTGCTATCGAAGAGAACCCTTCAACAAATCGACGATAGTAGCCTGCTAACCCCAGAAAACTCCGTACTTCCATCACACTTGTGATTGTGTTCATAGACGATAGTAGTCCAACCAGAACTGACACTTACTAAATTTGGCATAAAGCTGTTTCCTCCTCAAAGTCCTCAATACCAACCTTAGATGCTTCTTATGCCCTTCCAAAGTCTTGGAGTAAACCAAGATATCGTCTATGAACACAATCACAAAGTGATCCAAGTATGGTCGGAACACTCTGTTCATGA
>NW_007362718.1:0-12535 GCF_000346735.1 Prunus mume
TATTTTCTAAGGGATTACTACTACTATGTAAAAGATGTTTGCGTTCTTTTTGTGGAAAATAACAAACTAATGTGTTATTATCTAGAGTTAATTTTTTCTTCTGTTGTTCACTAATTTCTAAATTGAGGTATTCTATCATAAAATTTATCTAAGTCTACCTTTTTCTTTTAAGATGCCTAAATGCTCTTGAAAAGCTTCTATTGATTCTTTACAGATTTCTAAATGGTATTGGTTTCTTGTTATGCTGTTCTGGACTTCTAACTTTCTTCTAGGATAATTATCTACTTCTGGTAATCTTATTAATTCTTATAGATTCCTAATTTCTTTTTGGTATTCTACTTTCCGTTTCTTTAATTCCTGCAACCTTTCTTTTATTCTAATAGGTGTCCACCAAGGGCCAAACATGCAATCGGTTTACTGTAGTCAACTAGTGATTCTGGTAATTAACAAAATTTTAACAGGTTATAAAACGTCGGTTTTTATCAATTGTGTTGGTTGACTTCTGTCCTCAAGGTACTTTACAGGTATAACTATATTATTAAGGTGCTAAACTAAAGCTCTGATACCATTTCTGAGCGGGGGCTCGGTCAAGGTTTTCTAAAGGCCAAAATAACAACCAGACACCATGCCTAGAACATGGAACTAGAACATGGAACTGCAAAGACGCCAACTTAAGGGTTATGGAGCAGAACTCAGAGGTCCTCTGAACTCAGAGGTTCCCTGACAGACATCCAATTATTGTTATGGCAAATATCAAACATGACCAAGTGCTCAAACACAGTACTGATCGTCAGTTTAGCAAGATAATAACATAATTATAAACAGCGTTTCCCTATTTTGGACAAGAAGTCTACTAAGAAAACCAAAAATAAAAGAGAAAAAGACTTACTTAATTGCTTATGTTGCTGGAACTACTGTTATTACCGGATATAAACAGTGGTTAGAGATATTGACAGTGATAGACGGTATTAACAGTGGTCGGAGTATGTAAGTACAATGAATGGAAAAGAGAAAGTATATGAACAAAGGGAGTTTTATTGATTGAAGGAGGAAGTACTGAGATTTTTTCTTCTCTGGTGTTCTGTACTTCGTTCTTCGGAGTTACAAACTATATACACAAATTACACCGACCTCTACCATGGCTAAGGATGAAAAGAAAAGAAGAAGCTAAGGATGAGAAGAAGAGTTCTTCTCTTTCTGAAACTTTCTATCTCTCTTACTCTCTGAAGTTTCATATGAACTTCACATGCACACACTATACAAGCCAAAGAATTCACATGACGATTGTACAAGCAAACAAAGTTTAAAATTATGGACTGCTACACTGTTTCTGCTGTTGCTGGTACTGTTACTGCTGCTGCTGAAAAAAGACAAGGACTTCACATGTTGCTGTCGTCTTTGGTGGAGAAGAGAGACCTATGGCTTGCATGTCTTTGTTATTCAAGATAAAGGGCTTTCGTGCCATTTTGAAAATGTTTTGGGTTTTTTTGAAAGCTGCTTGTTTCCTTTGGGTTTTAAACCCTTGAAAATATTTTGGGTTTTTTTGAAAGCTGCTTGTTTCCTTTGGGTTTTTCTCTAAGTTTCGAAATATTTTATTAGGTTTAAAGTTAATTTTTTGACTAGGAAGGAATTTGGGGATTTGTGTGATACCATTGCGTAGAGCTCGACGATACGAGTTCGTAGACATGCGGCATGCTCAATTCCGTGTTATAACGAAGGAGAAAAGGTCTAGAAACGAAAATGACGTAAAGGGAATTTTAAAATTTCTTATTGCTACAGTACCCACTATAGTACCTGTACTCTTTTTATTTTTCTCTCCTTCTTCCTCCCCGAGCAGCTTGAGCCATTTTTCTTCCTGGTTTTTCGACAGTCACTGTAGCAACAGTGACTGTTCGACTTCCAAGCCACAAAATCGACGTTATTGTTCACCGGATGGCCATGCCACCTTCACGAAAAGTGTTCATCTCGTCATCCTCTATAAAACCGACCTAAGACCCGATCCGATTGGCTAACGATGAGCTCGAATCGAAGCTAAGAAAGGGTTAGGCTTTTTCCGGCGGTATTTTTGCATTTTCCGGCGACACCGACCACAGAATCTTTCGAGTAAGGTATGGAAATTCATCTACTCTTTGTGCTCTATCCATTTATGCAGGTATTGAAGATCGATTTTGAAGTTTTACAGATTGCCCCATGTACCCTTATTATGCCGACGGTTTTGGCTTCGTTCCAGTTGGTTTTTGGCTTTGGTCCAAGAACAAAAATGGTTCCAAATAGGGTGTTTTACCTAGGGTAGGAGTTTGGACCAAAGGTTTGGAAGTTATTTATTTATTGTGTTCAGATGTGAAGAGTATGAGTATTTAATCATTTGTTCATTTATCACCTGCTTATATATTCAATGGTTGAAAAGGAAGAATTATAGCTTTTGGTTTTTATCAAATTTTGGTATATATATATATATATACATATATATATATATATATTAAGTTTACTTGAGAACCAATTTATTGAAAGTTTATATAAATGACGGGTTATAGTTTTCAAACCCACCACGAGGACACCCCCAGTTGCCTTGAGACAGTTTGTTATTTATGATAATGTCCCACGAGTTTCGAGGATGCTTAAACCGTGTGGTGCGAGGATTGCAGTTCAAGCTGACTAATGGTCCCCTGAGACCTGTGAGGAATGCGGCTCGGATGGATTTGGTGTCTCCGGGATCTGCGAGGATTGCGGCTAAGATTGAAGTGTTATATCTTAGACCTGCGAGGATTGCGGCTCAGATTGAAGTGTTATATCTGAGACCTGCGAGGAATGCGGCTCAATTAACTTTATGTTTTCGAGACCTGCGATGATGGAATTGACGGATCAGATATGGGGGTACGCCTAGGTGGAGAGAAATTAAGATATGAGATGCTTTTAAACTAAATTTGAGGATTTTATATAGTTACCATTATTTTCCTAAGCATAACTTTTGTTTTACAAGCGATAGATGGAAATATATATATATAGATTCTAATCAAGTTATTGATATATATATATATAAATATATATATATATTTATTTATGAACTTTACGTGAGTTCGATACAAGGGTGTTCGGAACTTATAAATCTTTTAACTTATTTTATTTTATTTTATTATGTTCATTTATCTTTATCTTGCATTATTTTATATAGTATTAAATATCTTAAGTTTTTCTGGTATATTTTGCCCCATGAGTCTTAGAGTTATTCGGACCGTGGGAGCGAGAATTGCGAACCAGGTTAACCAGATGTCTCCTGAGTCCAGCGAGGATCACAGGTCAGGATGTGTCACCGTTGTTGTCACGAGGAATTGATGGTTATGGTTTTGCAAGCATGATTACTTGATATAAATGCTTTTATTCCTTCATTTAAATATAGATATTGTCATGTGAGTAATACCAGGAAGCTTGGAACAGAAAATGAGAACTAGAGTGGTTTTGCAACTTAAGAACTGCATGTGGCTTGATCCCTCAGTAAGGGTACGTAGGCAGCCTATGGCTACAAGGTGCAGCCATGAGTTAGAATTTTTGAGTTTACCAATGCATTATTGTTGTTCTAAAAGTTGAGATGAATATTATTAGCATATTGATTTATGTGATTTGTTGCGACCAGAGACCTGAATGTTATGATGCTTGATTCCTTTTGGAATAATTTGATACATATTGGCAGCTGTGATATATATTTAAACACTTATGCTTGTTTACAGGTGGAAATTTTTTGGGAAATGTTCAGTTTACAGGGGAGACTGCCGAATTTTCGGTAGAAGTCGCATTTGAAGTTCATTTGATTTCAGTTAAAAGGGCAATTTAGTCTTTTGTGCCGGCATTAGCTAGCTGTTGGACAATCACAGGGTTCGGCTCGGATTCCAAAGTTGGATTTGGGTCGGGTCCTATCATCTAAGGGGTGGGAGAAGACTTTAGATATATATGAGTAAGAAAAAAAGTAAAATATATTCAAGTGACGGGAGCCGGGCTTGAATATAATGAGGTGATGGAAGCAGGGCCTCTAATGAAAAGTGAAAGTTGAGAAATTTGTAAACAAAAGAAAATTGGGTTAAGGGACGGATGGGCGCTAGTTCATATTTTAGGGTATTCGGAGCCACAGTGGTAAAGCACATGGTATGGGACATGTAGACTTGTTGCCCTAAGGTATGAATTAGTGGGATTAGAAGGGAGTGAGTTCATGACATCACTGCATATACAAGTTTATTTATTTGGTATGGTTGTATAATTTATGTATCTTATGTTGTTTGATGCATGACACTTTGATTAACTGTGATAGCTGACCTTGAGGGGCTTGACGGTACACTACTGAGCATTAGAATGCTCATACCCTAATAGATTGTGCAGGATTCAATGCGAAGTTTGAGGAAGCGGGTTTCAACCAAGCTACTAGGTTTTTGTTATCGATTTGTGTAATTAACTTTTGTAAATAGTCAACTATTTGATAAAGATCTTAGTGTGTACTTAACTATGAGCTACTGCGACTCTGATTCTGTGTTGTTAAGTAAATTTGTTTTATTTGTGGCTCTTTTTCTCATCATATCATGGTTGTAGGATTTTATTCTTATGTCTATAGTATGACTCACATCCTGATTCAGGAATATTCCTTATTTTCGAATCGGGGCGTGACACATACATATCCAATGGACAAATTTAGGGAGGCACTAGTAGATTGTATGCTTTACATGATGGATTAGATTAGTACTGGAATTTGATCCTTTTGTGATAAAGGAAGTTTGCTTTGGTGTTACAGACAGAGCATGGAAAATATGTTGTTTTGCGTCTTGGTATATGTTTCTGGATACATTAGTTCTTGATAGTTTGAGGACTTTGATATAAATGAAGGCTTCTCTAACTACATGCATTAGCAGCCTATTCCAACGTAACAATTCAACACTCAAACATTGGGTACAACCACAAAGCCAAAGCGTATATAAAAAAAAAAAATAGATTAATATCTCTTCATAAACATAGCATGCTTCAGGAGTACAAGTTGAAGTCTTACAAGAGAAAACATGATCGAGTTAATTTCAAGCAGTTTCTGTAATCTGTGCTTTTTAGGCAACCCGACCACTAATCCTGAAAACTTCATCTCATCATATATCTTACACCACATGATGAAGAGGCAGAAATAAGTAGGGAGATAATTATGCAGGCCTAGGGTGCAACCCATGCTAAGTGATGATCATGCAGATTTGTGTTTTGGAACCCAGACAATACCATCAGTGGAAATGAAATGGCATATGGCAACGGTTCCGGGCTTAACGTTGAGGATTTTGAAGGACAAATGCTCTGGGTTCCATTCTGATGTGTCTAGATGGCAGATGGTTACTGCTTTAACCTTCTCCCCATCATCGCCTTTCAGGGAGAGAACATAAGCTGCTGTTTGTTTTATTGCATGGCAGAAAAACACAGCATAGGGATAGTTCTCCTTATGACACACAACGACTTTGTCACCTGCCAACTTCTTCAGTCCCGGCATTGTTGTATAGTTGTGCATGGACATGGTGGCTCCTCTTTCCAATACCTCCGTCGAGATTGCTTCAACATTTCTTGTTCCAAGCTTCGAAGTGCTAAAATCAACCATTGATTCTAAAGATGTGGCGCAATATTTTTCCTCTGCCTTAATGCCTGGAGCTTTACACTCTTCGATTGTTTGCTTAATTGTTTTGGCTTCCACAGATGTTGGCTTCACTGAAAAATGGTTGAAAATTTCTGGTAGTTTGTTAGAGGTGAAGGGGATCGATTGAGCACTTTCGCGTGGCAGGAAAGTAGCCGTGTTTGAATTTCTAGGGAATTGGAACTTCATTGTTGCGCCAGGGCGCATGTCCTTCTCGAAGAAGAAAAGAGCGAAGTCTTTATAATGGAGTAGTTGATTGTCAGATGAAGGAGAACCTTTTCCATACCGTTTTTGATTGTAACCTTTAATGCCCCCTCCATACTGTTTTTGATTGTAACCTTTAATTCCCAATGGGAAAATTTCAGGTTTGCCCTTTCCATTCCCAACAGCATTCATATATGTGCTCTTTTCTTCATTTGTGGAGTCTGCAAATTATATATCAACGTCATAATGGAAAATACGTGATCAGCCGATTTGTGGTCGAACATATTTTAGTAAAATGGCAGGTAGAAGAGATATCTAAGATTCTAAAGTGCTCAACACAAACCAGTATGCAGAAGTTCACTGATAGCTCTTGGCATCTGTGTGTTTGGCAGGACGGACTTCCAGTAAAGTTGAGGTGCTGGTTGAGCAGCATGGTTTGCCAGTGCAACCGCTGCTAGCTGCAACATTAATTCGAACTCTAATTAAAATCAAATCTCACAAAGTGTAATTAATTAGTGGACGACACTTAAGTACGTACTAAATAAAATCGAAGAGAAGTATAGGAACACAAAACTTTCGTTTATATAGAGTACAATTAGAGAGAATGGAAAAGTTAATCAAATTGCAGAGCTTACACTGAGAATAGCAAAGATGAGTGGGAGATGAAACCCCATTAGGACTGAAATTAACTTGGCAACAGATGTAGCTAGTGGATATGAAGCAAGAAATTAAAGAAAGTCGGAGCTGGCTCTTAGGGTAACAGTAGCAACTGGCTTCACCGTTTTATAGACAAATGATGAGGGGTATACAGAAGTAACTCCACCCACCAATATAGAGCTTAATTACTTCCCACCGCCTCACTCACTTAAATTCATTTGAGGCAAGTGGCATGATGTGATGTATCAGACATAATTGTGAATATACAATTGTGGCATGTGGGAGAAATGTACCGAAGGTTTTTGGGATAAAACCTCACAGCTGGATAGAACATAAAATATATGGTTAATAATAATGGACCACTTAAATTTGAGAGGGGGTCGAGAGCCCACTAGGAGCAATAATTGGCCTGAGAATGGGTGGATGTGTATTGCAACATGAGTTTTAGGTGCATCGTTCAGGATTGAAGATTTACACAATAGGTTTTCAATCGAGAGGGGTGGAGAGCCCGCTAGGAACAATAATTTTAGGACCACATGTCATGAAAACAAAAAAAATATGTCCCTATATATTTAGAGGGTACAATTATTGGCATGAGCAATCCTACAATGCATCCTCTAGATATTTGAACTCCAGTATATGTTAGCATAGGTTGTAAACGTGCTTTGAGAGAGCCTAAGGGCATAATTGACATTGGCAGGATTGATCAGCAATCCCCAAAACACAAACTTGTGGCTTGACCCGTGAAAGGCATTTGTGTGAAGACCCGTATTTTAAAATATATATATAAATATATATTGGTTATATTTATATGTGTAATTATCTTGGTACGTATATGTAAATATTGTTGTTATACTTTTATATTAATTATTATGAATCCTATTATAATAATACATATAGTTTGGCGCAATATGCACTAAATAGTTTGGGGCAATAGGTACTTTCAACTTGCTCAACTTGGCAGCAATGTCCATGAGTCCCATGAGGTGTTCCCTTACGCTGCCTCCTTCAAACTTCGTATTGGCCAGCCTAGACATGAGATTCTTCATTTCAGCCTTACCAGATTCCTTAAATTTCCTTTCGATGAATTCCGTAAACTGCTTAGCGCTGTCTGTTTCCGGAACTCCACCAAAAAGAGCTTCTGCCATGGTCTTCTTCATAACTGGAAGACAAACCTTATTCGCCATCCTCCAAGCCTCATATACCCTTTTAACTTTAGCAGGAGAATTCGCAACTGGTTTGGTCGGCTCATCTTGGGTGATAGCATATCACTCATGCCTAGTGCAATGTCAAGATCAAACTTCCATCCTTTGAAATTCGATTCGGTCTCGATTCGGTCAGAGTTTCAATTTGCTAGAAATTGATTGAGGGAGTGTTCAAAATTGTAGGGATTTGCAAACAAAACATATTACTTTTCTAGAAACAAATTCTCAATTTGTTAAGAGAAAACAGTTTAACTTAATTCACAAAACTAACACAATAACACATGTAAGCGTCCTTAATTAAGTATCACACCTTTGTGACAAGAGATTAATTATAGCTCACACAAATTACATGTCATCTTGTGCCATTACAAGATTCTATTTGTTAAAGAAACTTATCAAGCAATTTAGGTATGATATAATTTTTGGTTATTTCTTTAGGGTTTGAGTATTTAGGTTTCATTTTGTTATGAAAAGTTTGTTGATTCTCAGAACAAAGAAAAACATATATCTGGCTTAGAAAAATAACCAAACAAAACATAGTTCAACAAGGAAAAACCCTAAAATTGCAGTGAATAGGGAAAATTGCGTGAACAATGTTTTAGGGGATTTTGGTGTCCGTTTTTGACGCCTTTTTAAATAGGGAATGACCTAACTTACACAACTCACAGCTTTTCTGTGTCATATAGGCATTTTTAGGGTTTTAAGGTGATCTGCTATGTCAAAAACGTGTTTAAAGTTTTGAAAATAGGAAAACCGAATTAACCACATGCTTTTCCGAATTCTTTAAAACTCTTGATATTTTCATAAACATGTTTAACCATCTTCAAAAATTAACAAAATAATTGAACATGACATAAACAGATATGAAATCATAGCAAGCATACATGAACAATGATTACAGATATGTGTGAACAACCTATAGCTCTGATACCAACTGTTAGATTCTTTATATGCATGTTCTAGATCTTACACACAATCTGCAATACGTGTAAAGACATGAAGACATACTTGGAGCCATCTTCCTTGAGTACACAGCTTCTGAATTGATCCGATCCGTTGCAGCAGCAATCCTAGCAAGAATAGGAACAGCTCAAGACTTCTGCTCTCTCTCAGAATTTTTTTCAGCTATCTCTTTATGATGAGAATAGGTTCAGAGAATGTGTCTGATGAGAGCAGGGCATTTAGCTTATATAGGGCTAGATCAAGTCGTCTCTACTCATCACCGAGGGCCGACATGACTTATCTTCCAAGCCTGCTTAATCGGTTCACGCAAAAAGGAAACAAAATAGGACTCCTTAATTAGGCTCCAAAACCCTTTCTTATTTCACAAGGTTTTGGGCCTCAAGGCATAACTTAATTAAACTCTTATTAAACCTGATATGACTTAGTATCTAGTGCACTGATCTAAATAGGAAAACACAATAGTTTAACATTGTTGCTTTTGTGAATATCATTGTAGTTGATACCGCCTTTGTCATTGAGCTATTGTTGAGGAATAAATCCGAAGAAAAATTTCAGGAAGAAAAATTGCAGGATGATAATGCTTGGATATTTAAAAAACCATGGGTGCTACAAAATATATTGCCTGACACGCTTATGCTCGAAAATCAGCTGCCATTTTTCATTCTCGAGGATCTTTACAATCTCACAGGTGCTCAGACTGGGGAGCCTTCAATAATTGAACTCTCTTACAGGTTCTTCCAACAGGCATCGCGTTTAGAAAACTTAGAGAACTCACCAGCCTTCCATAAGTCTTTTATGCCTCCTAATCCTAAAAAACATTTACATTTTGTTGATTTTATTAGAACTTTACATCTGCCAGATCCGACCCTAAAAGAAAATGTAGGGCTCCAAAGTACACCAAGCATGACAAAACTACACCAGGCCGGAGTTAACTTTAACGTGGGATCAAGCAAGAACTTATTCGATATACAGTTCAAGAAAAACACCTTGGAAATTCCAAAAATTGAAATACATGATTACACAGAGCTTACACTTAGAAATCTCATTGCCTTTTGGACAATGCCATTGTGTGGATAAATACATAAGCGATTATGTTTTTATCCTGGATAAATTTGTAAACACCCCAAACACTACAAGAAAAGAGGTCAGTAGTGACTGATTTCCTTGTGACCAAATGAATACTAGTCACAAATATAGTAAATTTAATGACTAATAACACTATATGGTTGCCAAAATGATTGGCATCTAATTTTTAATTTTTAATGACTAAATTTTCTGACCAGTATTTAAATTATTCACTGAAAACAACTTAAATTATGTTATTAGTGACGAACACATATGCCAATGTCACGGGTCGCATATAGACAAGAGCTACCGTAACTCCGTTGGTACATTTATGCGCTTAAGAGGTAGTCTAAGTGTGGAAGGGCAAGAGCTTAAAAGCTAGAATGGTTGGTGTTGGCCGGGTTGCACTTGTGAAGGGTATTTTGGGTATTTCTGAAGGTTACGGGAGGACCCTGAAGAAGCTAAGAATACCGGGACGTTCGTAATGTTGAGACGCAGGAAACACAATTGAAGGTTCGCCATTTGGAGTTTGTATGAGGGAGTTATGCCTAATTATGACTCCTTGTGCATAGGTGATGTTCCCTCCTAGCAGAAGGCTAAATGCATAAAATGCTATATAGAGGGTGACATGGTGTCATGCTTTCCACCACCCTTGGTGCTTATACCCTTGTGGCACTAAGCGAGCATACTTATGACATTGGAGATAGTTATAAGGGCGGACATAAGATTGTTGAAGAATAATCTGTGTCTCCGAGGGAAAGAAATTCCCGAGGACAGTACGAACACGCGGGGCCGTTCGTATTGCACATCGTTGTAAAGAGTGAGGTCAACGTATGACATTTGCTATGCCATCGGCTAGCGAGGCATTTGACAATACTCGGCGGACTTAGCTTGGGTTTGGCCTTGTCCAAGATGGAAGGAAGATATTCAGATGCCGGTACGCATGGGTTGCAACCCCATGCAATGCATAGATGGTTATATGGGACATTCGAAAGACATATGTCTTCAAGGCTTGGGCAACATGCAAGTATGACAGCTTGCGTGTATGGCTTGAGGATGTGGGCTATCGTGGACGCTAAAGGAATGACCGACAGAAGTGTGGGTAAACCGATGGTGTATTGGATCGCTATGTCTTGACTTGAACATGAGCGAGCCAGGAGTTAAGCATGCGACATGGTCGATGCAGTTGACGTGTCTTATGCAACGCTTGATGTATGGGCGTTGAGGGTTCGTTGCCGGATGCGGAGTGATTGTATAGTCACATGGTAGTGTGACTCGTTGTCTAGGGGAAGACGACACTTGAAGGGGAGCCTCTCGCGGAGTTGTGAGAGTCATGAATATCATGAAGTGGGAGAAGGCTGATTGGGATCCGAAGGGATCCTGGGCCGCACGAGTGTGCTTTGAGTGGCGAAATTTGTGTTTCGCTTCCGCCGCGCCACGCCGCTCGCTCATCTCGTGACACAAGGTAGCCTTGCTTCCCTTATTTGATACATCAGTTACGTCCCCTTTTTAAAACTTGATTTTTTTTTTCAAAACGCGGAGGGTTCTGCATCAAATAGGAAAAAAAAAAAAAAGAGACGGAGCGAGAACAAGGCAAAATCAGAGCGAGCGAGAACAGCGCGAGATCAGAGGGAGCGAGACAAGAGCGTGAGACCAAAACTCAAGAACAGAGCAAGCGAGATCAGAGCGAGCTAGGTTTTCGTTTGTTACTCAGGCAGAGCTTGATTTTAAGTTCAATTTTGATTTCTCTTTCAATTTCAAGCGGATTGTTACTCTGGGGTTCAGATTTGTTGTATTCTCTTATTGTTTTGCTTTTGTTTATGATTTGTATTAGAATCTAATTTTGATTTCATGTTTGAGCACATCTTTCTGAAACTGAGCAACGGAGCAATGATTTAGGGTTTCAAAGACAGAGATGGAAAATTGGGGAAAATCGGAGAGCAAAGGAGCGGCTCTTAGTTAATTCTTGTTTATTAGTTTATTTGTAGTAGAAGTGCTGTGGGATTTAGATTTTTTTACATTGAATTTAAGCGAAATTGTTTACTTGACATTTGGATTCAAATTTGCATAAAAATTGAAGGAAACTGGCCTGGTGTTCATGACATGCGGGACTTTCCATATGCTTGTCACTGGTATATGTGATATCATTTTTGTTTTACTTTTTATCATATCTACTATTTCCATCGATTGTTTCTTATGATATTATTTGGTCTAGAAAGCACATTGGTTACTGTTTTGGAAAGGATCTTTAGGACAAGATATGGTACTTCATTCATCCAAGTATATGATATACCTTTGTTTCTTGGATGTACGTATTATGTCTCCTAGGATATAGTTTCTTAAACATTTCTCTTTGTTCTTACTTCAGCTTTTCATACAGTTTGACCTAGCAGCAGAATCTCGAGAAGTCAGTTCTTCGGCAATTAAAATGGTATGCGTAAAAGTTGCTGTTAATGTATGGTTTTTACTATTTTCTTTTGGCTTCCCTTGACAACTTTGTAATAGGATGTGTAATGTAATTTATCAAGCTCAAGTCTAGATTAGGGAAAACTTTTATTGGTGCTCTTCTCTAATCTCTGCTCTATGGTGGCTCAAGCAATTTGACAAAGGTATTGAGCATTGCATATCATTACATTAAACAGTCTTCATAAAATGATGACTAGTCATCCGTTTCTCAGATGACTAGTCATCCTTGCTTCCAGCTGGATAACAAACTGTTTTGTCCTTTTATTCTTTCTCTCTCTCAGCTGCCAAGTGGGTTGTCTGACCTAAGGAATTCGTTGGACATTAAAAGCCACGA
>NW_007362720.1:3379-20584 GCF_000346735.1 Prunus mume
ATGGTGGAGAGTTTACATCAAATGAATTTTCTGAATATTGCCGAAGCAATGGTATTAAAAGAGAGTTGACAACAAGGTACACCTCATAGCAAAACGGAGTTGCCGAACGAAGAAATCATACCATTGTCGAGATGGCAAGAAGCATGTTGAAGGCAAAGAGTCTGCCAAATACATTTTGGTCTGAAGCAATTCATACAGCAGTATTTATTCTTAATCGTTCTCCAACCAAGGCTGTCAAAGATAAGACTCCTTTTGAAGCATGGCATCGTTTTAAACCAAAGGTGGATTTCTTCAAGATTTTTGGGTGCACTGCATATGCACATATTCCTTCTCAAAAGAGAGAAAAATTTGATGAGAAAGGTTAGAAATATATTTTTGTGGGATATAGTGATAAGTCCAAAGCATACAGATTAATTGATCCAAGAACCAATAGTTTGGTAATTTCTAGAGATGTTATTTTTGATGAACTCAAAGCTTGGAAATGGGAGAATTATGATGTTGAAGTGCCAAGATTTTTTGAGGAACCAGATTCATCACATTCATAAGAAACTCAGTTTCTTCAAAGTCCAATTCCAAGTGCAAGAAGATCTGATCCTAGTTCACCAGATTCAACTTCTAGACTAAACGCAAGAACGCGTTCATTGGAAAATATATATGAGTCGTGTGATCTTGCCTTGAGTGCTTTGGAGCCTCTAAAAATTTGAGGAAGTAGTGAAAGAAAATATTTGGCAAGATGCAATGGATGAGGAAATAAGAGTTATCAAGAAAAATAGAACATGGGAACTTGTTGATCGACCCAAATCAAAAGATATCATTGGACTTAAATGGGTCTACAAGACAAATTTTAATGAAGATGGCTCAATCCAAAAGCCTAAGGCTGGTTTGGTTACAAAAGGATATTCTCAACAACCAGGAATTGATTTTAATAAGACGTTTGCTCCGGTTGTTCGACTGGAGACTATAAGAATTGTTTTGGCTTTGGCTGCACAAAGGTTTATCAATTGGATGTCAAATCTGCATTTTTAAATGGAGAACTTGAAGAAGAGGTTTATGTGGAGCAACCTCAAGGTTATGTTGAGAAAAGGAGGGAAGATAAAGTTTATCGCCTCTGTAAAGCCTTATATGGCTTAAAACAAGCGCCAAGAGCCTGGAACAACAAAATTGATCACTATTTTCAGCACAATGGATTTACAAGAAGCTCAAGTGAGCCATCACTTTATCTCAAGAAAGAAGGTACACATGATTTTCTGATTTTGTGCCTTTATGTTGATGATTTGATTTATACAAGCACAAATCCAAGGATGGCAGAAGTTTTCAAGAAAAACATGATGAAGGAATATGAGATGACATATTTAGGCACTATGAGATATTTTCTTGGTATACAGGTTCAACAATCAGATGAGGGAATATTTATTTCTCAAGAAAGTATGTTGAAAATCTGTTGTAAAAATTCAATATGTTGAAGAGCAAACCAATGGATACTCCAATGACAATTAATTTGAATTTTATAAGTAACGATGGAGCACCTAAGTTTGATGCATCCATATATAGAAGTGTGGTTGGTTCATTAATTTATTTTACAAATACAAGGCCACATATTGTTCATGCCGTAAGTGTGGTATCTAGATTCATGAGTGATCCAAGTAATCATCATTTTGCTGCAGTAAAAAGAATACTCAGGTATATACAAGGAACAAATGGATATGGTATTAGATATACACAAGAGAAGGAAGCATAGTTAGTTGGCTACACAGACAGTGACTGGGCTGGTGCAATTGATGATAGAAAGAGCACCTATGGACGTGTGTTTTCTTAGGAAACAAGGCTCTATCATAGTCATCAAAGAAGCAAAGTACTGTGGCACTATCATCAGCAGAAGCCGAATACATTTTCTCCACAAGTACAATGTGTGATGCAATTTAGCAAAGAAATTTTTTGGTAGATCTTCATCAAGTTAAAAAATCACCAACTGATAATTGCAATGACAAAGAATCTCGTTTTTCATAGGAGGTCAAAACATATTGAGCTTTGTCATCACTTTATCAGAAAATTAGTTGAAGACAGAGATTGAATTAAAGTTTTGTGGCACTGGTGAATAGATTGTAGATGTTTTCACCAAAGCACTTCCTAGAGAGAAGTTTTATTTATTCCGAGATAAATTAAGTGTGCAGGACAAATGCATTAAGGGGAGTGTTAAAAGTAATGCATCGTCTACAGTTAAATTTAAAAAATAAAATTATTAGTTGTATCTTTTCCTACAAGTTTCTTATGAAGAGTTGTATCTCTTAACTGTATGAGAAGTCGTATATTTTAGATATCAAGAGTTGCATCTGTATCTCTGGGAATTAATTAAAGAGTTGTGTCTTATTATGTAAAGGTGTAAATGTAATTATAAATAGCCAATGTTATAGGCTGCTGTTGTATCGAAGAAGTTAATAAAATCAGTTTGTCTAATTCTCTGTTTTACAAACGCTCTTTGCCTTACTTTATATTTCTATCCTATTCTTCAGTTGTGCCAAACCCAACAAAAACAACCCCATATTCAGATCTAGGTTGTGTGTACAGAGACTGGGGGGAAAAAGAGACGGGGTTGGAGTGAAAGAGGAAGAGACGGGGACGACTAAGGTGTTTCCATATCAAGTTCATTTAATTCCAGTTTCTACCACACAAAACTCTCTCTGATGACTTGAATGATTTTTCAAAGAGACTAGAGGCAGTTACTCATTGGACTCTGTCTCGGCAATCTCAAAGTCGAATAGATTCAGAATAATCTCAGTTTGGACTAGGAGGAGCAAGGTGGGGCAGCCAGGATGAAGGTTGGGGGAAGATGGTGGTTGCGGGGTGGGCATATGCTGGAGAGGAGAGGAGAGTTCTGGGATGGGAGGGAGAAGGAGAGGGAGAGAGAGAGAGAGAGAGAGTTGTTTAGGTTTTTACTTTTTTTAAACAAATATTTATTATTTTCAAAAAGTAGATAATTTTTTATTATTTATTTGTCCACGTGGAAGTCCAAGTCATAAAAAAATGGGTCTCACTTTTGACACGTCAACATTTAATAGACTCACTAACAGTTTGGCTAACGGAGGGGGCAAATTGTAGGATTTCCTTGACGTTGAGTATGTACTGGTAATTGTCCTCAAAATCGAGTATGAACTCGTAAATGACCCTATAGGTTGGGGGGTTTTATGTAATTTTATATATAAATATTACTAAGGGCTCGTTTGGGAGTGATTCTAAATAGGCCAATAATCATTTCTCCATTTAATAAAGTGGGTTTAACTGATTTTTATGGAGAACCACATAAGTGATTATGGCCCATCACAAATCACTCCCAAATGAACCTTAAATGATCTTTATTTTGTAGAAAAATCATCTTTACATTGTGATTTAGGTTTAGGAAATGAACAATTCCGATTATCATCTCAACCTTTAATCAAACTGCTGATGATGACATAGATCATCTTCAGTTTCCCAATCATGCATGCAAGTCGAATTAATTCATGCTTCCCTTAGTAATAATTAAACAGCTTTATTTCTAAACCTGTAGGAAGATTTAGCTTACAACAAACGGATCAATAGAAGCCAGGACATTGTTTTGTATTATCTTCTTCCCCACCTATTGGAGAGGTTTTTTGGATATATACATTAGATTCTACTGAAGAAAAGAAAAAAAAACTATTCGATTCAATCACTGAAGCACATGAGCATCTCATAATACCCTGAACCCTTCTTGGACACTTTATCCTTTGCACCGACTGTGGACCATATAACCAATTTGTTTTAGATCCCAACAACCACCATCAAAGAAAAAACAATGATATATACATATCCAATGGATAACAAGGGTATGTGGATAAATCCTAAGTACGTAAGACATGTTTATCGGGAACCAATATTTCGGCGAAATTATCATTTTTTAGGGGCAGCGATATTTTAGTATGTTTCTATTTATTTATCGATAATTTCCTCGAAAATTTCGGTACCGATATTTTCGTTCAAATGGCAGCTGCAAACGGTCAACATATCGCGATATTGTCGATAATATCGCGATATGAACTTTCAAAAATGAAATAATTCGCTTGAACGTCGCACACAGGGGTTCGAACCCCTCCCAGCTTCCAACTTCTAACTGATATTTTTAGAAACATCAATGGAACCAATCGATGAGTCCATACAAGGAAAACCAGATATGAAGTTATGAACCTTAAAAGATAATAAATAAAAAACTATCCAGCAAAACATATCTGAACCTCAACTGAGCTTTAAATTTGCATGAAAAAGATTCCATATTAGAACAATAAAAAAATTAGATTCAAGAACTTAACCCAAGATATTCAAGAACCCATATCTGCAAAGAAAGAGATATAGAGGGAGAGATAGAAACATAGAACCAAGAGAAAAAAATAAATTCAGAGTACTAGAAAATCAGAGAAAGAGAGGAAGAAAAAAGAAAAGAGAAAGAATAAGAGAGAAAAAGAAAACGAAGAAGAAATGAGAGGAGAGAAAGAAATGGGAGGAAAGAGAGCTTAGAGCTCCAAAACCACGGTTTTTTCATGGTGGGCTCTCACATCTCTCTTGTGATAATGACTGCCCCAAGTGCCAGAACAAAAAAACTCAGAGGAAAAGAGGTGGAAACGGAAAGAATGAGAGAAAGAAAGAGAGAGTGAAGTGAGAAAGAGAAAAGAAAGAAAAGAATAAAGTGACTGACGTTGATGTATGGGATTAGATAGATAGGGTTAGGATATTAGTATTTTTGTATGGTTTGTTGGGCTTGAGATATTATTAGTATGGCTTGTTGGGCTTGTTGGGCTTGTTGGCTAGTTGGACTTAAGGATATTTAGTATTTCCTTCTAATCTTTTGTGTTAAAATAATAGATGATTTTCCTGTATTTACCACAATTTTTAAAAATTTCTAATCTTTTGTGTTAAAAATTTCCATGTATTTACCACAATTTTTGTGGTTTTTATCCAATTTGTATCGATATCGATATTTTCCTGATATTTCCATCGATATTTCTGTGTTTTTGAACTACCGATATTTCCGAAACCCTCGATATTTAAGACCTTGATCCTAAGTACATAAGACATGTTTATCGAGAAGCCAACATAGTAGCTGATGATCTGATGGCCATTTGGTCATGGCAAACTTAATATATATATGTATCTGATTTACTAACTTTGTCTATTTCTTTACAATAACATGAATAATATTGGGATTCTTAGAAGATCTTCTTTGTAATTTGATTTCTTCATTTTAGAAAGAAGAAAAAAATAGCGTGGCATATATATGCTTACGATAGCAAGTTTACATAACAAAACATTTCTGGCCTATCTCATGGTAAGCAAGGCCTGTGCTTGATATCTTCTTGGTAGGATAAGATATTCTTGTTCATATAACATTGCCTTAATAATAATTCCACGTAGTGGAGAAAGCATTTGCTTCTTGGCCAAACTACTTTAGAGCATATATATATAGATATAAAGTATGTGAATGCGATCGATTCCAATTTTGCAACAGAAAAAGGTACCAAAGTCGGCCATTACTGTACCACAATCCTGGCCACAACCTTGCGTTCAACAGTGCTTTCGAGTCCTTAATTGGGAACAAAATGGCACATTCTTTTTGCATCTCTTTCTAATTTGCATACTTAGTTTTATTTGGGTCAAATTAATAGGGTAATCAACCAAATAGGGTTTGTTGTAGCAATTACTAAAGGAGCTCGAGCCAGACAATGACACATGCACAAAAAAGGGAGAAGAACGTTCCTTAGGGGAAATGGGAAGGTATTAATTCCTTGCATAACTTTGTATAAGTTCACTTTGACCATTGTCACGAGGATTTAGAAACTTTCCTTCTTCTTGGTTCAAATTTTGGGAAGGAAGATAAAAGGAAAGCTCAATAATTGTACGTATAAGTTCCTCTTCACTTTTGACTATTTTGAGAATTTTTTTTGTCACAAACTTTTTTTTTTGTTGATATTTAGAACTTAATCATAGCATAGCAACTACGGTGTCCTTTATCATGTTCTTAGAGCATCTTCAATCGATATGTCATGGACATGAAATGACAAAAATTGAAGGTTAAAATTGTTCCAACCAAGTAGTCTGTAGAAAATGAATGTGATGAGCTTGTGTCAATCAGGAGAAAATCTTGAAAATCAAGTTAATGTGCTCAAGGAGTGTAATATTAGCTTCCAAAACTCAAACAAACATCTCTTGGGTGAGTTGAAAGAGGCAAAAAGTAAGATTATCTCCTTGACCATTGGTGCTTCAAAAATTGATAATATGTTGAATATGGGAAAACTTCATGGTGATAAAGGGGGTCTTGGATATAATCCAATTGAATCTAGTGTGTCTAGCTCAACTACCAAGTTTGTCAAGTCTACTATTCTAGTCATGTCCCCTGATACACAGTATGTAGTCAAGAAGCCGAAGTTTGTTCCAATCTCTTAGAAGTGTGGGTTGACTGGTCATATTCGACTTGTTTGTCATATGTACAAAAGAGATCAAAACAAGATGTTGTCTTCCAAGTTTAGACGAAATCCTAGATTATTGCTAGTTTGGGTTGATCATTTACTTAAGGAAGTAACTAAAATTGCCAAAACTTGTTTCTTCTTCTATGAAGTCCTCACACGGTTTGTCACTTCTTATCTTACTCTTCAAAGCATCTATAAGCAAAGCAACCTATTCAGGCTATGTTGTGTTCTAGAGAATTGCATATAATGGACCATTTGTTCAACATAATGAAGGTATTAGGGCTCAATTAACTATACTTTATGATGTTAATTTTTGGTCCTATGTCGCTTTTTGCATCAAAAGTGTTATTCCATTAGTATATGTTTTGAGAAAAGTTGATTTAGAGGAAAGACCTGCCATCTGATTTATTCATGAGTTAATGGATGTTGCAAAAGAGAATATTGCTTTTAATTGTGGAAAAGTTGAAAGAAAGTATAAACCAATTTGGAGAAGAATAGAAGAAAGATAGGGCCCATAACTTCATCAACCTTTATATGCTGGTTATTATTTGAACCCTCAACTGTGCTATGAAGTAACCTTTTCTATTGTTGATGAAGTGAGTAAGAGATTGGAAGATTACATGACTAGGATGTTGTCTTTTGAGGATCTTATGGCTGCTAATATCCAATTGGACTTGTATGATGAGGCAAAAAGAGAGTTTGGATGTCGGCTTGCTATGAATTCAAGGAAACTACGAACTCCAAGTTATAATATTTACTCTTTCATTTTAATTTGAGTATAATGAACACTTGAAATAAATGTTAAACTTAATTAGATGGGTTTGTTTTGTTTTTATTATCAAATTGGTGGAAGCATTTTGGAAGGGACACACCTGAGTTGACGAAGTTTGCTATTAGGATCCTTAGCCTTACTTTTAGTGCATCTGGGTGTGAGAGGAATTGGAGAACATTTGAGTAGGTAAAGTTCTTTGGCTATTTTATTGTTCAAAAGTGAATTTGTCAAAACTTTGATGCTTCTAAATCTAATTTTGTATGATTACGTTCATTTTAGATTCATACAAAGAAAATAAATAGACTTAACATCAAAAGTTCAATGTTCTAGTATATGTGAAGTATAATACGACACTATGAGAGAGAAGTATTAGAAGAAGGTCAAAGATTGATATTGTAAGAAAATCCAATTACCAAGTTAACAGGCCTCCTTTAATTCATTTAGTTATATTTATATTGTTCTTATTCTTAATCCATCTTTGGCAGACTTGTTACATAGGTGAATCGATCTGATTCACCAAATAATAGTTCTAGAATTATATAGAAATCTAATTTACAATGAAAGGTGTTATAAATAAAGAAATAACACATGCAAGTATCATTTCGAAGGGTGAATAGATGTTATCCTACTTGTTATAATATAGAAGCACAGATCTGCTCATCATTTATCTCACACTCAATCTAATATCATAACTGAAAAAACCAAAAAGCAATAGAGGAAAACAAGAATCAATCTACCTATTCTTTCCACTTTTTATTTATTTATTATGGAGTACTTTAATTATTCCTGACTCATGGAAATCCTCTTTTTTTCTATTTTTTTAATGGTATGAGAAGAATAAAGCATGTATAACATATATATTAACTTCATTTATTTAATCAAAGAATTATAACTAATTAATTAAGCAGAACGTGCATGCAAGTCCTATATAACATCATATACATTCTGCAGGCCTCTAAGGGTGGAGTATTATTGTAAGCTTGTGTGAGTAACGAGGACTGCTATATAATGAGGCTTGGCCCCCAAGGAACTCAAATCAAAGCAAAACTGTTGAGATTTTGTACTCTGAGTGTGTGTGTTTGTTTGATTACTGAAGACGAAAGAAAGGAAAAATGGATAGCTATTTGATCATGCTCAACGAATGGATCACTCTCCACATGTCACTTGGACAAATTACAATAAAGGCCCTACACTTGGTTTAATTACCAAAGTGAATACACAATTTACTACAAGGCATATTTATGCTAAACTTGAATCAGCTCACAGCTTATACACTAACACTCTCCTTTAAGCTTTGAGCTAATACAACTCCAAGCTTGTCTCTAAGATAGTTGAATCTCTCCTTTGGTAAAGACTTGGTAAAAATGTCTGGCACTTGATCTTTAGTAGGATAATAAATCAAATCAATAATACCTTGTTGTAGAACGTCCTTAATGAAATGATACCTCCTGTCAATGTGCTTTGTCCTTATGAAACACCGGATTTTTAGTGATTGAGATTGCAGATGTGTTGTCACATTTCAGAGGAGTAGCTTCTATTTGTAGTTCACCAAAATCCTTCGAAACAAACCTAAGCCATATAGCTTGAGTTGTAGCTTCTGAAGCACTAACATATTCTGCTTCTGCAGTTGAGAGAGCAACACAACTTTGCTTGACAGAAGCCCATGAAAAAACTCCACTTCCAAATGAGAATGCATAGCCATATGTATTTTTGCTATCTTCAATAGAGCCTCCCCAATCACTGTCACAGTATCCAACCAACACTGCCTTCTTGCCTTTTTCGTACATCAAACCATAGTATAATGTTCCTTGAACTTACCTTAGCACCCTCTTAGCTGTTCCATAGTGCTTATTAGAAGGACCATGCATATATCTAGCTAGTAAACTAGCTGCATACATCACATCTGGCCTTGTAGCAGTAAGGTACAACAAACTTGCTACAAGCTTCCTATATTTCTCTTCATCTGCAGCATCACTTCCATCATTCTTAATCAACTTTTCAGTGGCTACAAGAGGAGTAGACACAGGCTTACAATCATTTAAGCCAAATTTATTCAACAAAGATGAAGCATACTTCCTTTGATGAATAAAGATGCTTGAATCTGTCTGAATCACTCCCATTCCTAGAAAATGATGGAGAAGTCCCAAGTCTGTCATTTCGTACTTCTCCTTCATATCCTTTTTGAATTCATTCAGCATTTCTTGATTGCTTCCTGTATATATTATATCATCCACATAGATGGATACTATTAGCATATCCTTTTCTCTCCTTGTCTTAGTATAGATAGTGGTTTCACTCAAACTTTTCTCAAAACCACATTCAGCAAAATAACTGTCAATCTCTCCATACCAGGCTCTAGGTGCCTGTTTTAATCCATAGAGAGCCTTGTGCAGTTTATAGACTTCATCTTCCTTGACTTCAAGCACAAATCTCTCAGGTTGCTCAACATACACTTCTTCTTGCAGTTTTCCATTCAAGAATGCAGACTTAACATCTAGCTAATGCAACTTCTAGCTTCGTTGTGCAGCAAGTGCAATTAAGGTTCTTATTGTATCCAATCTAGCAACTGGAGCAAAAGTCTCATTATAGTCAATTCCTGGTTTCTGCACATATCCCTCGGCAACCAATCTTGCTTTGTTCTTTTGCACTGAACCATCTAGATTGAGTTTGGTTTTGAACACCCATTTCACTCCAATAACTTGTTTGTCACTTGGTCTATCCACAACTTCCCAAGTCCCATTTTTCCAATCATAGATAGTTCATCTTCCATAGCTTTTATCCATGCCTTATCTTGTGCAGCTTCCTCATACTTCTCTGGTTCCACAATGTAGATATTGCATTGTGCTAGGATATCACTGATGTTTCTCCATTTAACTGGTGTATGATCATAAGGTCTTGTGATCTCAGTAGTTCTATGGATATTTCTCTCTTGATCTTCAATTTGAGAAGAAATGCAAGGACTAGGATAACTGTCTTCTACTTCTGTCACTTCATGTAGGCTGGGATCAATCACAGTCCTAGATTGATCTTGAATATTTGTCACTACAATAGGCATCTTTGTCTATGCTTTCCAGTTCCAAGCCATACTTTTATCAAACACAACATCCCTTGACAAAATCAACTTCTTAATGAAAGGATCAAATACTCTGTACCCCTTCTCACAAATTGCATACCCAACAAATACACCTTTGACACTCTTGGCATCAAGCTTCTGTCTTGTTTCAGCTGGTTCATGTACATAGCAAAGTGATCCAAACACTTTTAAATGATCAATGCCTGGTTTTCTGCAACTATAGGCCTCAAATGGAGTTATGTTATCCAGTGCTTTGGTAGGTGATCAATTCAGGAGATAAACAGCTGTGTATACAACTTCTGCCCATAGGAAGTAAGCATATTTTTCTCATGAAGCATTGCCTTGGCCATTTCCACCACAGTCCTATTTTTCCTCTCTACTACCCCATTTTGTTGTTGGGTGTAGGCTGTGGTTAGTTACCTTTGAATCCCTCCTTCTTCACATAGTTTGTTGAATTCACCTCCTCTATCACTTCTCACACATTTCACCTTGAGCCTACTTTGCAATTCTACCATTGATTTGAACTTTCTAAAGCAGTTTATTGCATCTGATTTATACCTTAGAAAATAAACCCAAGTCATCCTTGTGCAATCATCAATGAGTAGCATAAAGTACCTGTTTCCAACTATGGATTCAGTATGCATAGGACCACACAGATCTATATGTATCAGTTCAAGTGGATTTCTTGCTCTCCAAGCCTGTTCTTTAGGAAACCAGTCTCTATCTTGTTTTCCCAACTGACATCCTTCACACACACCATTAGTTTCTTCTAGATATGGGAGTCCATGAACCATATCTTGTTCTCTCAATTGTTTGAGACTTCTGAGGTTTAGGTGACCTAACCTCTTGTGCCAAATCCAAGTACATTCTATCACACTAGCCTTCAATGCAATTTAATCATTTTGCATTAAGGATAAAGGGTAACACCTATTGCTCTTCATCTTAACCTTGATAACCAGTTTGTCAAGTGAGGGGCCATAAAAAATGCAACACATACCTCCACCAAAGAGCAGGTAATACCCATGTTCATCTATCTATCCAACACTCAACAAATTTTCCTTCAAACCAGGTAGAAACATGACTTCCCTGATGTATTTTCTGCCTGCACTTGTGTCAATCACCAATGAGCCTATTCCTGCAACATCTACCAGATTTCCAGTAGGCATTTGCACCTTTCCATGGACATTTTTCCTTACATCAACAAGCAACTCAGCATTTCCAGTCATGTGGTTGCTACAACCATTATCAGTATACCAATTTCCATTCATTTGCACTTCAGTAATGACACTATTAGCATAAAAAATATTTCCAGTCAGCTCAGCTTGATTAGCACAATTTGCCTTTTGAATAGCCTTACCATCTGTGCATTCCCTGGCCAAATGTCCAAATATATCACAATTAAAACATTTAGGCTTCCCCTTATATCGACACTCACCAAAGTGAAATTTGGAACACACTTTGCACTGTGGTTTAGCTACATCTGGTTTCATGAATCTTGCAGAAGTTGAAGTCTGTGCAGGATTGGCAAATGTTCTTTGTTGAAACTTAGACTTAGACTCCGGACTCCGATTTCTTTCCTTTTGAGTTTGAATGCTTATACGATTTAGCTCCACCATCGTAAGCATTACCACTAGTTTGCCCCTTTTGACTCACAGAAAGAGAGAGAGGCAAAAGCCCTTTCATTGGTATCCACATTATGCATATCAAACCTTTGTTCTTGACTTTTCAAAATAGCCACAACTTCCTGCAATTCCAGAGTCTCCAAACATTTGGTATTTCCAATAACCAAACATATAGAGTCATATGGTTTACTAAGGCTGATCAACACTTTCTGGACAAGTCTCTCATTAGTCAGATTCTCACCAAATGTTTTCATTTGGTTTATCAAGTCATTTAGCCTAGTCAGATAATCAGATAGAGTTTCATCATCTCTCATCCTAGCATACTCAAATTCACGCCTCAGATTTTATAGTTTTATAGATCTCACCTGATCACCACCATGATACTCTCCATACAGCAAATCCCAAGCCATTTTTGCTGATTCAGCATTAGCTATTCGTAGGAAAATTTGATCTGAAACCGCATTCTAAATAATGCCCAGAGCCTTAGCATCCTGCATGTAGGCAAGCACCATTTTCTCATCACTTTCCTTTTCTAAACTTCCTTCAGCTTTCTTCTTCTTGGAATTTGAGGTCACAACCCCTTTTTCAACCAATCTCCACAACCCATGAGACTTGAAGATTGTCACCATTTTGATTCTCTAGAACTTGTAGTTCTCAACGGAGAAAACTGGAGTCCTAACTTTAGAACTTCCAGATCCAGCCATAGCTTGGCTCTAGATGCAACATTACCCAAATCGAAATATGATTTTTATGAAATTTCTGCAACTTCGCCCGAGCTCAACCAATCCTGAGAGGAGCTCAATTTCTTATGCCCAGATCTTAATTGATCGAACCTGGCTCTGAGGCCATGTTGAGATTTTGTACTTTGAGTGTGTGCGTTTGTTTGATTACTGAAAAATGGATAGCTATTTGATCATGCTCAACTAATGGATCACTCTCCACATGTCACTTGGACAAATTACAATAAAGGCCCTACACTTGGTTTAATTACCAAAGTGAATACACAATTAACTACAAGGCATATTAATGCTAAACTTTAATCAGCTCACAGCTTATACACTAACAAAAACTTGTAATCAGTTTTAAGTTGTAATTAACATGGGGAATCAAGTTTCCTCTTCTCCTGCTCCTACACCTTCTCATGATTATCAAGAAGGTTGATATGGAGTGGTGGAGGCGGCCAACATGGAGAGTCATGGAGCCCCACAGAAGCTGCGAAGGTCTAATTACAATAAGCTCGTCATCAGCTCTGACGAGGCAGTGCGAATCGATGGTGGAATATGTGTCACATAAATATATGGTACGAATTCTACTCGTACCAGTAAACCAACCCCAGTCATCAATCGTAATAGGCGTTAATTATATAACTGTTGTAGGATGTGTTTGTTGAGTATTAGAAGTTTTCTGTTGTTTTGCATAACTGTTTATTCTATGTTTGTTTTGATATTTATATAAAATAAACAAATATGTGTAAGGTTGTCATTCTATTGAGATATTTTTCAAATAAGACACTTTCTAGGGTTCATTCACTTTGTGGGAGCTGAAAGCACGAATTTACAAATTGACAAATGTCTAAACCTGAAAAGATAAATTGAAATTCATGAGCGACTGTAATTCACCAGAAATAATATAGAAAATCTCTAAAATTTGATTAATAATACGAATAAAACTTATTAATACAGTGCCATGAGTTGGCTTAAATAGAAAACGAAGAAACCTTAAAACCGTAGGAAACATTAGATTCCAAAATATTCCTAAAACTTAACTAATAAGAAAATAATTAATATCCTAATTAAAATCATAAGAAAAATAATATCCTAATTGAAAACTTATTCTAAAATTATAAATATAATATAAATCTTCTCAACAAATCAAACAACCTGAAAATCCCAACAATAAGCCTTCCTTCTTTTCCTAATGTCGTAATTGATGCTCAAACATGATTTTTCATATTTGAAGCCCAATTTTATGGTTTTGAATTTTTCCCCTTTCCAAATTTCCTTTGTAGGAACAAACCCATAATTTGTCCTACATCATAATGGTTAAAAAAAATTTCAATTGGGGTGCTTTTTTAAAGAGATATCATCTATGACATAGACGGTTCAAATTGTCGAAATACAATACAAATTGAGCTCCACAAAATACCCCCTCAAAAAAGTTTATTTAGAGATTAATTTGTCACATCCAGAGCTCTCAATTTATGTGATTTTTTTTAAAGAGATAATCTATTATATAGACAGTTTAACTGTAACTTATTCAAATACAAAACAAAATGAGCTCTACAAAAATACCCCACAAATAATTTTATTTGAAGAATCCATCATATGTAGCTCTCAAGCAATGAAAAAAAACCAAATAAACTATGATATTGATTCCTGTCAATCTCTTGAGGAATAAATATCTTCACCTCCCGCGCAATTTGTGCGTATTCCTATTTTTCATTAATGTGTTTTGTACCAACCATATCCATGGGTCAACCTGCCACGAAATTCTTAGCACCAAAGAATCTTCTATACATACGTTCAATAGTGTTATTGATCATAATACTTCCGTAATTTGCAACATTACTAATACATATTTCTAACTTAAGCAAAGCCCCCAACTCAAAGATTCCAAAGTGTCTCTCAAGGAATCACCAAAAGTGGGAATCCCTTTTGGAAAGAATGGATATCTATGTTATCCAACCAACTTATCCACAAGATCTCACAATAAGGTCGCCTTTTAACTCCTATACAATGGGGCTTGGCCGCAAACCATTTTACCAAAAAAACAAAGGCAAACCAAATTACCTGACCTGCTTTGTGCATCTGTTTGTTTGTGTGCTTGTACTAAATTGTAGCAATATTACTATTATGGCAACTCAGGAAGAGCTAGCCAAGCTTGGAGGGGAGGCTTTTGCCATTCTAGACAAGTTCTATGGCCGGCCCGGCAAGAGGCCTCCATTTTCTCAAGACCAACCAGCTCGTGCAGGGAGACACCCAACTCCTCTTAGGAATGATCAGGCTGTTCTTAATAGCAAGGAAGCAGCCCTGCAATTTGGCGGGATAGAGATAAGAGAGTACCCCAAGATTCGCCGCTAATTATTACCAACTTAGTTTGGTATAAGTAATTAGTTAACTAATGAAGCTCTCTGTAATATTGTATGTATGTATATCAGATGTAGAAGTGGTTTGGATAGCTAGCCTACAGTCTTTATAGCATACAGTCTAAGCTAGCTTATTTTCTGCACCTAAATGTATATGTGTCCGCTTGTAATTATATGTACAAATCACTTCTTATGTTATATGAAATATATTTAAAGCTAGCCTTTTTAAATATTGTATCTTCCCTGAAAATTTTCTGAATCCGCCACTGGTCCAAGGTCTCACTCACTAATTGCCATCCTTTCTGCCTAAGCTATATATCTATGCGTCAGAATGGATAGAGACCGACTCATTTATTAACATATGGCTGACTAATCATACATGCATGCAGGAACTAAGTAAGCATCGATCTTTCCTTCATATATATTATATACTTCAATATTGTTAAGAAAATCCAACTACCAAGTTAACAGGCCTCCCTTAATTTATTTAGTTATATTTATATTGTTCTTATTCTTAATCCATCTTTGGCAGACTTGTTACATAGGTGAATCGATCTGATTCACCAAATAATAGTTCTAGAATTATATAGAAATCTAATTTACAATGAAAGGTGTTATAAATAAAGAAATATCAAATGCAAGTATCATTTCGAAAGGTGAACAGATCTTATTGTTATAATAATACAGAAAAACATATCTTCGTTTTGTTTTTGGTCTGCTCATCATTTATCTCACACTCAATCTAATATCATAACTGCAATAACAAAAAAGCACTAGAGGATACAGGAAAATAAGAATCATCAATCTAGCTAGTCTTTCCTCTTTCTTTTTATTATTTTTTATTATGGAGTACTGAATCAAATTTGAAAATATCTATAGGATGACAAATGCCTAGAGGAAGTGAATAGGTCAATTAAAAAATAAACTAAAAACATAAAGAACAATGTCATGATTAACATGGTGAATCAATCCTGAACACAAATAAGGCGTTAAAACAAACGTACAACAACAAAAAACACTCTAGAGTCGTTTTCTACTTTGAGGGGGAGGAAGCCACTGTTCTTCCTCCCCTCTTCCCTTCTCCCTTCCCATCTCTTGTGCTCTCTTCCCTCATTTTCAGAGACATAATGTTTCCCATATTTCTTCATTTGGTTATGAATTTTCTACATTCATCACATGCGAATGCGTCTCAGCGTTGGTTCTCCACCTGCGTTTTGGTGTCGGTTTTCTAATACCATCCTTTTTGCGGTTTCTTCATGTTTGGAATAAGTCGCACAGATTCTTTACAAATTTAGTTACATACCCAATCTTAGACATAGTCTAATAAAGAAACCCTATATCATTTAAAAACTATAAACACACCCAAAAATCGACAGCTGTCAATATATATTTTTTAATTTAATAGCTATTTTTTAAGTTTATTTGTGTGTGTAAAATACCTATATTGCCCTTGTACTATGGATTTGAGAGAGAAAAATCAAATCTGCCCAGATCTGTTCAAATATGCCAAAAAAACCAAATCTGCCAAAAAACAAAATCAGATTTATTTTCTCCTTTCTCGCTGGTGCTTTCTCGATGTTGGAGCAAGAGAAGCTTCCATTGAAGCTCAATCTCATGTCCAACTATATTCTTCATCTCTCATCTACAATTTTCAATATTTCACCTTCGATTTCTTGTTCTAAAATTGTGCTTCTATTGATTTTTTTTCCGAATTGTTTGGAACCTTGAATGAACCTCAATCAGATGCTCTTAGCTATACCCCTCATCTTCGAGCTATACTCCTCTTTCACCACATTGTTGTCGTCATCATCGTCATCTTTATTGTCGTCGTCGTCGTTTGGTTTGGACTTGAGATTTTTGATTTTTGCTTCAATTATGTGTTTTTCTTCAGATTTTAGTTGAATTCGAAATGTATTTTAAGCTTTAATGATCGATTTATCCTTTGTTACTATTTCAGTTATGGATTTCATTTTTGTTTAACAATGTACTTCTATGACAGAGTATTAACAATGTACTTCTATGACAGAGTATTAATAATGTACTTCTATAATAGAGTATTAATAATGTATTTCTATGACATAATAGTATTAACAATCTGGGCTCGGCTTGTTTTGAGTTGGTCTGGTTTGTTCTTTCTTCTTTTCTTTGGTGGACATGTATTAGAAATAGCAACAAGACAA
>NW_007362721.1:6965-25733 GCF_000346735.1 Prunus mume
CATCAGGTGTGGAAGAGTGTAAAATTGAACCTAGCGCACCGGCTTTATGAGCCTCAACATTTCCACCAAACTTATCACATACCACAATCTTTCCTTTAACTAAATCTCTGTCTAGGCAACCTGGTGAACAAATCCCAGCATAGATTTCGGGGCACTTACTTGAAGCATCTTTTCCATGTATCAGTGGAAAACTTGTTCCATTTAAACTGAAAGAGTTCACCGAACTCCCAACGAGTGTGCTTCCATTTCCAAGAACAACCTTGTCAATGATCCGACGATCTGTGCTACTTGCTGCAACTGTAAGAATCCACGGTGCCACACTTGATACAGAACCCTCTTCAGGACCATTGTTACCTGCAGAGTTTGAGGTTAGTATCCCTTTCTCCATTGCATGAAAAGCACCAATTGCTATAGGATCAACATCCAAAGGAGATGCATGATTTGGTCCAATTGAAATTGTAATGATGTCAACCCCATCGGCAATAGCGTGGTCGAAAGCAGCCATGATAGCCTCTCCAGTGCACCCTTCAAGAGTGCAGATTTTATATACAGCAATTCTCGCAGAGGGAACTCCTCCTCTTGCAGTACCTGGTACTAGTCCATAAAAACTCACATCCTTTACGGCATTCCCAGCTGCCGTTGAGGCAGTGTGGCTTCCATGACCAATTTCATCCCTTGCAGATTCCTCCTCTGATGTGAAAAACCGAGCTCCAATCAACTTCTTGTTGCAAGTGAAATTTTTTCCACCATTACAAGCACCTTTCCATTTCATAGGAGCAGGCCCAAAACCTTCATCTTTAAAACTATCTGATTCAGGCCAAACTCCAGTGTCAATCACACCAATAATAACATCACTCTCAGACGTGGCATTTCGAGTTATTGTCTCACCGAAACTCATGAAGTCCCAAGATCTTGTTGTTTGAAGTTGGTAAGTTCTGCTTGGGAAGACAGAGACTACTTCCTTCATGTTAGCAAGCTTTTCGCTCTCACGGTCAGTGAGCTCCGCCACAAATCCATTGAAACTCCTTCTGTAACTTCTTATCCAGGCATTTGCAGCAGAACTGCCCTCGACAACTCTTTCGAGTATACCAAGGTGGTGAGACAATGGTGAGTACAACTCATCATGAGGAAGTGACCCCAAGTACACAATATATGGCTTTCTGTCTTCATGACCAATGGCTTTGCACAATAAGCTCATACTGAGTATGAGAATGAAGAAAGCATAAGTAAACAAGAATGCTCCATGCTTAGCCATTGTTCAATGCTCAAAACCTTAACTGGTGAACAATACTTTATAGTAGAATGCTCAAAAACCTTAGCCTTTAAGCATCCAGATTTTGCTTCTCTGCAATTACAGATAAGGAAATCTGTGATTCATTATTACAACAGATATGCATCCATATTTTACTTTCCTTCCATGGGATTCATTATTAAAAGGATTCAGAATTTCTTTCCATCTAGGATGACAAAAATATAAGTTCAGAGTTTTCTGTTCACACATCTCCTGGGTCCATAAATTACGGACTGCATTTGTACCTTTTTTTTTCCCATTCAACTGCATATGTACTCAA
The DNA here is from genome assembly GCF_000346735.1 of Prunus mume. The sequence continues at coordinate 8,537 of NW_007362721.1, forward strand.
AAGTGGCCCAAATTCATCCTTTTGCAACAAGTTTAGAATTGTTAGGGCAAGAATTAAGGCTTCAAGTCTCATTTAAACAAAATCCAAGCATCTGACTTCTGACAGAATTTATCGCCTCGTAACCAAACTAAATCAATTACATAACGCCTAGTGTCCTAAATATAATCCAAATATTAGCCTTTGTTGTAGTGGTAGTTATCTCGACTTGGTTCAAGAGTTCACCCAATATGGATGCAATTACTTATGTAGTTGTGATAAAGTTGTGACTAGCCCATTGTTTGTAAAAATATACGTAGTATATAATAAAATGATTGACAATATTTCTGGAGTTGTCTTCTAAAAGATTTTACGTTTGGCTCCTTCTTTCCCTTAACACTCCAACTCTCCTTCTCCTTCACTCATATGTGCAAGCAAAGTCCTCTTTACACACACACACACACACAAAGTGCTCTATCGATTGAAGACGTCAAAAATACAAATTGATGGTGTATGGAGCGATATCAAATTTCTTGTTATTCCAACCAATATGTTTTTTTGGTGATACGCAATGTCATGTTAATCCTGTTCAGATAAGTTTTCTCTGAGCTCTCCCCACGGTTTGGTTTGGTGACCCTTTTTTCCCATTGAAAGAATTTCAGGCAACATCAGGACCGTATGGCCTACTTCGATCATTTAGCTTTTCCAAATTAGTGAACTATAACGTTTTTGGTATCGAATTGATGAAATTGAAATTAAAGAAAGAAAATTCTCCTATCACTGCATTTTGGATCTCTAGTCAGAAAACTGAATTAACCACCCACTGAAGAAAGAGAAAAAAGAAAATTGTAAGCATATAAAAGAGATGATATCTGATCACTATTGCTAAAACGTACCTTTTCTTCTAGACATTGCTCCGAAGGTTAATTTGACAACAATAATAAAATTGTGATTAAGGTATAGTGTACATGAGAATTGGACTTTCTAACAGTATGAGTTCCACCAGACCATGCATAATCGTGGCCCCGGCTAGTCTGACAAATGGTGGAGTTTTATACAGAAAGTCTCAATACTATTAATAGTTGAACCACTCATTAATTATATATTGTATATGGCTTATTAGGGTAATTAGATAGCTAGAGACGAACCATAGGCTCACCACTAATAACATAAATATTGTCCAAAACTTAACCACTTACAAGGCCTTGTAAGTGTGGGGCTTTACCACAAAAGGGTTCGGCGTTATTAGTAGTGGAACTACTCATTATATGTTGTAAGTTGTTTAGTCAAGTTTTCGACGTGGAACTTTATAACTTTGCATTTCCAAGAGACTGTCTTTTAGTTTGTGGGTTGAGCGTTAGCTTTACATCACATAGCTTCAATCAAAGGGATTTATATGTAGTACATATAACTCAAAAGAATGTGACCAATAGGGTCTAGTCCAGTAGAAAAGGATATTGAGTTTCAGACCATTGATCTCAAATTCGAATCCTTCTATCCTTGTATTTTAATTAGACTATCGCTTGTATTTTTTTATTTTTTATTTTAAAACCTAAAAAAAATGTGGTAAATTAAACTGAAAAATTAAGGGTAATAGTTTGTTAAGCAACTACTGGTTCACAATAGATAGAGTTAAATCCTTTTTTTTTAGTAACGATAGTCTAAACTACAGGGGAGAGGGTTTCTTACACACACACACACACACTATTATGATGTCATTGGGGTTTGAACTTGAGATAAATAGTCTGCAAATCAAGACCATTTTCCACTAGGCTAGACTATATTGGTATATATGATGATTTGACCATTGAGGCTATTGTCAAAATATCGAGGCTATGAAGAATCAATCTCAAAGGAAATTATGTCATGACGATTATTCGGTGAGCTTAGTATGGTCTTAACTTTCTCAATTACAAGGGCCAAAATTGTCTCGACTTGGTTTGAGAGTTCGCCTCACATGAATGAGGTGATTAGGATATGTAGTTGTGATAAAGTTTAATATTGAGTTGTGATAAAGTTTAATATTGTAAATAGCACATTGTTTGTAAAAATAATATATAATAAAATGATTGACTATATTTTTGGAATGTTATATTTCTAGGGGTATTCGTTTTATTAGTCTCCGAACTTAGACTCGATTTGTATTTGAGTTCCTCAATTTCCAAAATTGTTCCCCTCGTCCTTCAACTTCAGTTTCGTAAGGACAAATGGTCATGTTGTCAATTTTGTTAACTTTTCAGTTAAAAGCAGGGGTAAAATGGTTTTTTTTTTAATTTTAAATTGATTAAAATATGAATAAAATATTAAACAACCAAAAAAAATTAAAAAATAAATCTCTCTCTCCATCCATCCCCAATTTTTCTACCCCCAAGATTTTTTTTCCCCTTCTTCTCGATTTCTCTCTCTCCCTATCCTAGATTTCTTCTCCCCTTCTTCCCGATTTCTCTCTCTATCCCAGATTTCTTCTCCCCTTGTTGAGCTTGGTTTTCTTTCAATCAAAAGTCACCTTCATGAAACTTGTTTTCATTTGTAGTAGAATGCTAGAACAGAGTCAGTTATATTTTTGCTCTTCTTTTTGGCCTGTATATAATTGGATTGAATTGATGGAAAAAAGCTTGATCAAGGTAGTGAATAATTTCAGCGAATGGGTATTTTAAGAAACTGTCAGAGATGAACAAATGAAGCTTCTTTGCCACAGATTTGGAAGTTTCAGGCTTTCTTTGTTGTATATCGTCTCTAATATCTGCCATGGAACTTCCATATAAAGCTTGTGATGACACTTCTCCTCCTTTCACTTGACCATACGAAGAAGAGGAGGGAGTCAGAGGTTCCATCCAGATTTCTCTCTCTGTCTCTCTGTCTCTCTGTCTCTGTCTCTCTGTCTCTGTCCTGATTTCTTCTCCCCCCCCAAGATTTATTCTCCCCTTCTTCCTCCCGATTTCTATCCCAGATTTCTACCCCCCACCCAGACCTATTCATCAATAAACTTTTCCTAAAATCATCAACAACATTTATTGATAATTTTTTTTTTTTTTAATACAAGCGATAAACTTTTAAAATAGTCGGTGATGACATTGACAGTTTGTGCATAGATCTCACGAGCTGAATTGTAATAATCATAGAGTCCTCTTAATAGTATATTTTGCCTCATAAAAACCATCAAAATGACTCACATACACTTGGATTTCCTCCTTCCTCCGCTCATGCAGTCAAAGCTCTACGCACACTCCCCTGTCTTGGGTCACACAACAAGCAACTACCACCCCACCCCACCCCCCAACACACACACACACACACACACACACCCAAATTTGCAGAGAAACCTCAAAAAATAATTTCCCACTTCGCCATGTCCAACATTTCAGCTCTCTAACACCATCTATGATGAACAATATTGCTTCTCCTACACAGGGAAAACCCAGTAGGGGTGGCTGGAATGCTGCTATATTCATCATCTGTAAGCTATTTAATTTCTTTTTATTTTCATCTTTTTTCTCATTTAACTCTCACAATTATCTGAATTTCTTTTCATTAATTTTATGAATTTTATTTGTTTGCTTGATTATTATTAACTGCAGTTGTTGAGGTGGCCCAGCAGTTTGCATTCTATGGGTTGGCAAGTAACCTCATCATGTACCTCACAAATGTTCTGGACCAGCCCTTGGCCACGGCGGCTAAGAATGTCAACACCTGGCTCGGTGTCTCATCCGTCTTCCCCGTGCTTGGAGCCTTCGTTGCAGATTCGTATTTGGGTCGCTTCACCACCATCCTCTTCTCCATCACCATCTATTTCATGGTAAACAAAAACAAATTCATTATTTTTTTTTTTCACTACTTCATATATTTAAGTATATATGTGTAGGATGCTCTTGTGAGTACATAAATCAGATTTACAGTTTGACAACATAAGCATGTTAATTATGTAACGAAACCGAGAAAACATTGCTCGTGTTGAGTACTTATATATATCTTTTGTGTTCATGGACTGTATATGATATATCATGTTATAGGGCATGGTCCTTTTAACTCTCTCAGTCTCAGTAATTCCTTCGCAAAGTTGCCGAGCGGTCTTCTTCGTGGCACTGTACATTTTATCGGTTGCCCAAGGCGGGCAAAAGCCTTGCGTGCAAACCTTTGCAGCAGACCAGTTCGATGAGAACACGCCGGCGGAAAGAAAGGCTAAGAGCTCATTTTTCAACTGGTGGTACTTGGGTTTGGTGTTTGGTGCCACTTCTGCCACACTCGGAGTTGTATATCTCCAGGTAAAATCTACGTTTGAGATCCCCCACAGTATTATTTATATTATAATAATACATAAAGAAAAAGTTGGATATGAATTATTTGTGTGGTCAATAAAGTTGGATAAACTGCATAATTGCACCCCAAAAATATTTTATTCGTTAAACTACCTCGTTGCCTTTCATTGAATTTCTTGTTTCCTCTCTCTCTTTTCAATTCAAACTAATATTATAAAAATAAAATAAAAAAAACTAAATGGTCATGGCGTCAAGGTTGGTTCATCTATTCCCTCTTGCATTAATTTAACATCTTTTTTTTTTTCTAATTCAAAAAAAAAGGGAATTCTCAGCACCAATGACCACTAGCCTGCATACCAACAGCTCTACCATTGTACTAAGACCACATTGGCTCCAAATCATTCATCATATATATATATATTGTTAAAAAAAGAAAAAAAAAAGAGTATTTAGAATACTGTTTTGCGGTTGATTAATTACATATGAACAGTGTAATTAAAATCAATATTTTTCTTGTAGGATAATGTTGGGTGGGGATTAGGGTTTGGCATATTAGCAGGGGTCTTGATGGTGTCACTATTATTATTCTTGGTGGGAATTAAGAGGTACCGGAAGCAAAGGCCTCCTGGCAGCCCATTTACAACGCTGGCACAAGTGTTTGTGGCAGCAGCTCGGAAATGGCACGTGAATGAGACACTCAATTGCGAGAGTGTATATTATGAGGACGAGAAGGGTGGAGCCACGGTAGAAGGTCAACCTCAGGCTCTAGTTTTGTCGCGTACTAATCAACTGAGGTAACTTTTATAATTAAATGCTAGTAATTTTTGTAAATCAATGGCTACGAGATTTGAACTTAGGATATCTTTCAATGTTAGGAAAAGAAGTATCTTGAAATCTCGGGACATCTTTCAACGTTAGGAAAAGAAGTATCCCTTATCAATAACTATGTTTTTTTTCTGTTTTTTTTTTATAATGTTTTAACTTTATTATGACCAGGAGCTAGTTGATTAATATTGCACATAACACTTTGTGGCCCTACACCAATTTTATGTTAGTGACTAGTAAAGGTGTTGCCAAAACAGCATACGTATAGGTGCGCCAACCTCTACTGCCCTAAAGTCAAACCCTCAAGAACAAAACTCATCACAAAACAGATATAGTTGTTTTTCCCATTTGTAGTTTAGGAACAAGACATGGCCCTTCCCTTGCCCTTTTCTTTATAGTAATTTCAATTTGCAGGCTTATTAACTTATTGAAAAACAAAATGCAGATTTCTGGACAAGGCAATGATCATAGACGAAGTAGATGCGTCAAACCAAATCAGAAATCCATGGAGGTTATGCTCTCTCAATCAAGTGGAAGAAGTGAAGCTTGTCCTCCGACTCATTCCCATATGGTTAAGTTGCCTAATGTTTGGTGTAATCCAAGCCCAACTTCACACCTTCTTCACCAAACAAAGTAGCACAACAATCCGATCAATTGGTTCCCATTTCCAAGTCCCTCCAGCATCACTTCAAGGACTTGTTGGCATTGCCATCTTAATCGCCGTTCCAATCTACGACCGATTTTTCATCCCGTTAACCCGAAAATATACAGGACACCCCTCAGGCATTACCGTACTACAAAGAATCGGGATCGGCCTTGTTATATCAATACTCAATATGGTTGTGTCAGCCCTAGTAGAGGCCAAAAGGCTCGACGTTGCAAAACATTATAATCTCATTGACAAGCCTAAAGCAATAATACCAATGAAGCTATGGTGGTTACTTCCACAATACCTAATTTGCGGTGTCTCCGACGCGTTCACAACCGTGGGACTTCAAGAACTGTTTTATGATCAAATGCCAGAGCAGATGAGAAGCATCGGGGCAGCGGCTTTTATTAGTGTTATCGGCGTTGGTAGCTTCATAAGCTCTGGTATTATAAGTATTGTGCAGTCCATTACCTCCAGAAATAGTGACAAATGGCTTGGGGACAATATTAATCGGGCTCACCTTGATTACTTCTATTGGGTGCTAGCAGTTTTGAGCACACTGAGTTTGTGTGTTTATGTGTTAATTGCAAGGGCTTTTGAGTACAGAAAGGTTGGAGGAGAAGAGAAACTAAAGGCAGAGATGAGCATATTTGCAAAGAACCACGATGGAGAGACATGAGACATAAAAGGCAAGATTAGAGCAAGTACAAGTCTAAGACTCACAAACTTAAACTGAGGATAAAGTGCTCTACCATTAGCAGCTAGAAGTTAAGCCCGACAATTACAAGAAGTACTTATTTATTTGCGAGGAAACACATTCTGCGATTTAGGTATATAGGTCGTTGATTTTAAGTTCAAATTCCTAATGAAAAATGCCTTGAAATAATGCGCATAGTTTAAGAGGTAAGAGCATTTACTTGTGCACTCGAGGTCTTAGGCTCAATCCCACCAATTATTCCAATGAACATGCTCGAAGCAGATTTTTTCTATTGAATTAAAAATCCGAAATTTGAATGGCAAGGATTGAAGGAAATGATCAAGTTGTATATAGGAAAACCTGAACAAAGGATATGATTTGATTTGATACTTGGGATCGTGGTTTCAGGGATTTGATTGTTCTTTTTCCTTTTGGTTAAAAACGAGACCAAACGGGAGGGGGAAGATTCCAACATCATGCAAGAGAATCAAGGAGAATCGCTAGAGATTTCATTCGCGCATGCACTAAAAAACGAGGACAATGTTGGGTTGGGGACGTTGGGGTGGGGTGTTTCATTCTTTACAATCACTAGCTATAAATTTTCTTCTTCTTTTTTAAAAAAAAAAAAAAAAATTAAAGTCCGAGCATCATGGTCGACCTTGAATCTATAATTCATTCAATTGAGTACAAACAATTATATTATTGTAAAATTCATCTTCTTTTTTTTTTTTTTTTGGAAAATAAGCAATAGTATTTTATTGATGAGCAAACAAAAGTACAAAGCAACTATGTGTTGAATATGAGTAAATCTTCTCCAGTGACCAAACATAACAACATGTTGAATTAATCTGGAGAGAATCACGCACAACCCAAACAATGACTAAATCCACGATCCAACAACCAGAAGCATATGCACTCAGACCTACAATACAAATCTGCCGCTCAACGGCAGGAACGGTAAATCTATATCAAAAACCAAAAGCTAAAAAGAAATAAAATCCTAAATAGAAAACAAATCACAGCAAACTCCTAAAGAAAATTATTGGTCTAAAACAAAACTAAGAAATAGGACTACCGCTTCACATAAAATAGGACTACCGCTCCGCATCTTTTGGACAACCCGAAGAAAATCATAACAGCATTGTAGAATTCATCTTAGAGCTTCAAGTGTGGAATTAATGTGAAACACGTGTCAATTTCATGACTTCGTGACTGATGTAGTCGATACAATGATACAAACATTTTGTTCTGGCAGGACTGCCCCTTCAAAAGTGACAAAGGACATACAACTTGCCCATAAAGTACACATGGAATTTGGTATTATTGGGGTCGAAGTTGGTCGTGCACTTGCATGGAAAGTTGGAAACGTCTCTTTTACTGTGTATTCTTTCATTCTTGTAGAAAATATATTTTATATGTCCTTATTTCACCAAGTTTATTTTTATTAAATGAAAATAAAAAACAAATATATTGAGGACAAGCAACTAATATAAGTTATTTTAATAAGATACAAAATAAAAATCTCCCACAATTTTTTTAAGTCCCATTATTTTTTTCTCCTCTTGTGATAACTATCATGCTCACATGTATAGCATTGGTGAAATTTTGACATGTTTAGTTACCCACTAAATCGAGAAACTTAGTTGGAGAAATCAATGAATTGGAATTGGATAAATTATTCTTTTTTATCTCAATCTTGATTTTGAGGGTATACTTATATAATTTTTATTCTTTTATGTGTTAGTAAGTATGAGTGTTTACTTATAAGGAATGAGTATTGGAATGATTTCAATTTCTACTCTTCATGTGTTTATTACACATAAGGGATTATAAAAAAAATTATATGTGTTCCACATGTTAAAATCCGTAATGAAATATCCTTCAAATCAAGTGAAATCAACTAGAGAAAGTTATTGATCCGATTCCCGTGCCTTGATTACCCCATCTATATTCCCCGATTCATGACTTCTGTTATCTCTAATAAGCAAACATGAGATGAGAAGGTGTGCAATTGGAATTACTCTACTGCCCTAAGTACCATGCTAGCATTCGTGAAATTTTGTGACTAGACCAAATGGTTGTCTCTTGTGTCAATTTGTTTTGAATTGGATCACAAGATCGTATATATATTTTCATAAATAAAAAAATCCAAAAAGATGTCAAAATCTCGTTTAAAAAATTTGAATGGGGAAAATTCCTCCAAAACTAAACAGTAATACCATTGAATAATGGATTGGACCGAAATAGTCATTCTGAAGGGTCAAATGGAATATAATGAACAAGTCCACATTTTAAACAGAAAAAACAGCACCTTCTTTGCTTCTTCGCTAATTCAAAAATCAACCAAGAAGATCCTCGAGATTCTGGACGAAATCTGTCGGATCTTTCTTTCCGAACTGTCATATTTTCAAGAGGATTTTCTGTATCTCTCTGACTCCGATGGCTTCCCATTTAAAACCCACCCACCCTTTCTTCCCTTTCATTATCCTCTGCTCTACTTCTTCTTCTTCTTCTTCTTCTTCCTCCTCCTCCTCTGTTCCCGGTGTTATTGCTTTTGATATTACAAGAGTTCATCAATCATGGGTTTGTCTGCAGAGGCCCAATTTCATGTTCTGGCTGTTGATGATAGCGTTATTGATAGAAAGTTGATTGAGAGACTTCTCAAGACTTCTTCATACCAAGGTATTATATGTTCATGGAGTTTTTGGTTTCTTTTGGTTTTGTTCAATTCTGCTTTTGAATCATTGTTTTGGCTTTAATTGAGTGCTAAAATCTTTCTGGGTTGTTTTCTTTTTGTCAATTTCTGCAGTTACTGCTGTTGATTCTGGAAGTAAGGCTTTGGAATTTTTGGGTTTGCATGATCAAGATGATCAAATTGATGCAGATATTCCCTCTCTGTCTCCAGAAAATAATCACCAGGTATATATTGTGTTTCCTGTTTGATTCAATTTTGTGATTTTTTATTTGAATTTCTATTTTGCAATTTCATCAGTCTGATCTGATTCATTTCCCCCTGCCTCTTTTTACAGGATGTAGAAGTAAATTTGATCATTACAGATTACTGTATGCCAGGAATGACAGGCTATGATCTCCTCAGAAAGATTAAGGTAAAAAAAAAAGAGGACCCAAAACCATTATGCATCTTACTTTCAATTCAGCAAAGTTTTGTGGATCAGTATCAGCTTTCACAATTGGAATTGTTTCCGGCCCAAAACCATTTCAATCAAGCTAACATTTGGGCCTAGACTTGTATAATTGGAGTTGTTATTGTCCATGAATGAATGATTAAACTTGGTGCATCATCTAGGATAGACTAATAAAAGTTTACTTTGATTTGCAGGAATCTCATGTTCTTAAAGACATACCAGTTGTTATTATGTCCTCAGAGAATGAGCCATCAAGGATCAACAGGTTAGGGGAAATTTCAAATCTCAGATTAGAAATGCTTGGTTCATTTTATGATCATGATCTGACATGTGGCTTGATGGGTTTTTGATCAGATGCTTGGAGGAAGGAGCAGAAGAGTTCTTTCTAAAACCAGTGCAATTGTCAGATGTGAACAAGCTTAGACCCCACATGTTGAAGGGTAAGGCTATGGAAGACCAATCCAACATCAACAAGAGAAAGGTCATGGAACAAACACAAACACCAGAGAGAACAAGAACAAAGTATAATGATTTGGAAGTGACTTCATGATCAATTGATGTTGTTACTTTTTTTTTCAAGTATAACGTAGGACGCTCATCGACTTACAGAGATCAATTGTCAACCGTTGATATCATCGACTTACAGAGGATCAATTGTCAACCGTTGATATATGTGAATCTCACCGTAGATCAAACATACATCAGCTTCTAACAGTTGAAAAACCAAGCTTATCACTATAATATACCCAGAAGATTTCTCTATATTTGTTCTCTTTTTTCCTTCCTTCCTATATTTCAAGCTTGATTATACAGGCTCCATAGGGATTTAGATTTCCTCAAAGACAGAAAAAGAGCCATGTTCAGAAATCTTCAAATTTAGATCTAATTGTAAATTAACAGAGAGAAAAATATTCATTAAATTTGGTTGGTGTCTTGCCAGTCAATTATGTAAGAAATAAAAATATTCGCTGGTTATGACTTTTATAAATGGGCAGATTTTGTAAAAGGAAGCTAAATTTTTTTTTTCTTTTTCTTGTTGGAGAAGCTAAGAAGTATTTGAAATTGACTTTGGGAAGGTGTGAACAATTACATGATGACCGTTGATACGTTCATGGTATTAAATAAATTAGGTAACCTAGTCATAGAAGCTCATATTGAAAACAAAGATTTAACTTCTTGTAGTTTAGATCATCGTTGGTATTTTTTTTTTTTTTAAGTGTTGGAATGGAGAAAATTAATACTCGGCACAAGAAGTTTGTAGTTTAAGTGATTAAGAACATTTACCCCTACACCCACGAGTTTCTATATCCAATTCCCCCATCCTAAATATGGGTTATATTAAAAAATATAAATATTGCTACTAGGCAAAACTCAAAATTTTATAAACAACATTGGTTGTAAAACAAGAAAATTGTTAAATTCAGCATGGAAATAAATAATAATAATAATTGGGAGTTGAGGGTTATTTTCAAATTTCACCACACTGTGATTTTAGAAAAGAAGCAACGACTGTCGTCATCACCCTTGCCGCCACCATCCTTGTGTTAATTAAGAGGCTGTAAAATAATGTGTGTGTGGTGCTTCATAAAGTGCAAAGCACCAAATTTATGCAAATATATATATATATATATATATATATATATTCTAGAAAAGGAAAATACTATTACAATAATCAAGGAATAATTGAGTGAGGCTAATGAAGATCGGTAGAGGTAATCATGGTTTTGACAGAGAGTTAATTGAGTTTTGCCGTACGGTGTGGCTATCAAATTGAAACATGAGGGATGCATGAACTTGGCAACATAGAATGTGGGTGCGTAATGATCAACCAATGACACATGAAATTAGTGGTGGATCCAAAATTTAGAAGTCAAGCACACAGAGTTTATCTTAAAAATTTGATGATACAAATGAATTTCATTTATAAAAATAAAAAGATACATCTAGACAGGGAACGTAATGATCATTACCTTCAAATATATATAAATGAAAGTTTAACTAAAAAAATCTTGACCATTATCAACTCTTTGGACCTCAATTTTTTCAACTTGAGGCTCAACAGTGGGAAAGTTGGGATCATTTTTTTTATTTAAATCATTTTTTTTCTTTAAAAAAAAAAAGATAACAAATTCAGACCCAAAAAACCAAAAAAGATAACAAATTCTTTGTTTTCTTAGAGTTTCGATTGTGATCCGACATAATAAAAGATAACATATTTAATCAAACATCCCAACAAAAAATCAAACAAATTCTCATAATAGCATTAATGCATTTAATCAAACATTAACATACTAACAACAAATCAAACATCTCAACAAAATTCCTAAAATCAAAGACCTAATTAATTTCAATAAAATATCCAAGTTATAATTCATTCCTAATTAAACCCTAGAATACTCATTTCAAATTTAAATTAAAATTAAGATGCACACATTTATTTTAGGAAAAATCCAACAGGAGAAGATAATTAAAGAGGAGAGCATGAGAAGAATACTTGTTGCCTAGATAGGGAGAAACACTTACATGAAATGGGGATACAACTATTTTGCTATCCTCGACCAATCACAGTATGACATGCGTGATAACTTTTTCACGTGACATTATGTGATTGGCTGGGGATAGCAAAGCAGTGTTATCCCCATTCCATATATAATTTTTTCTGCTACATAGGAGAATATGTTGCCAAGAGAGAGGTTATTGTCAGCCCAAAGATAGAAGTTACTGCTAAAGCTGCCAAGAGGAGGTGAGGACTGTTGGCTATGCCTATGAGCAACCAAAAGGGCTGGCTGGTGGGTCGCTCTCTCGTTCACGGGAGGAGAGCCTTGATGGCTAGGATTAGGGTTTCTCCAGTTTTCTTTACTCATTTTATACGTCGTCTCTCTCAGTCTTCTCTTATTGTCTCTTTGAGTTCTTCTCGGTGTATTGGGTACGACGTTTTTTTGTTTTTTTGTTCTTTGTGGGGTGGCTGCGTCACCTTCCTTTCTGGGTTACCAAAGAGCCAATCACTAGTGAGGGGTCTCCATCTTAATGCTATAGAGGTGGCCACCGCCTCTTCTGCTCAAGAGGGGTGACAAGTATGCAACACAAAGCGGAAATCAGAAGTGTGCAGAAACTAGTATTGGACATTTGATTGTTATTTTCTCTGAGAAGGTTTTAACGAGGCCACCTTTAACATGCTAGTTCTTACCATGTATTGTTCCTTTTGGTTACTGAAATACCATCTTTTCTACAATTTTTAAAAAAAAAACCAAAAAGTCTGGTTGCTTATATTTCTTCGCTTGTTTTCCTTTTCTTTTTTTTTCTTTTTTAAAATTTTTTTTTTAATAGTTTGAATGGGCTCGGCTTTGATTTGTGGGTTGCTTTAAATTTTTTATTTTTATTTTTTTGTTTTTTGTTTTTGTTTTTTTTTTTTGTGTTTGGGTAGGCATGGGCTTTGTATGTTTCACATAATCACATGGGCTGGGTAGGAAAAGGTATGATTACATATAGGTTTTTTTTTTTGTTGGGAAAAAAATTGAGTAGGCGGCTGCCTACCTTGCCCTTGCTGTAAGACTGCCCCTGATTAAATTGGCTTTAAGAGATTGCAGTGTTGTAGAGTGATTGTGGTTTTGTGCAAAACAAATTATGTTTTTACAAATACACTCTCATGCTTTGGAAATCTTTGTAAGAGGAGATAGGCCAAAACCACTCAGGAAATGGGCTAATAATGACGTATGATTAGGCAAGAGAACAAAAACTGATACGGTGTTGAGTGGGGTCGAAGTCATCATCATGATTGAACTAACGAGAGATGAATATGGGAAGGTGTTAGGCAAAGTCATAACAAGAGAAGTTGTAGTCATTTCTATAGCGGAAAGAGCCATCACTGTCAAAGGTACCGCCGCACACTAGATGAAGGATTAGCTATTGACACATGCAACCTACACAAAAGTATAAAGGACTCATATTGGGAAAATGTGGTTCAAAGTCATAAAAATATCTAGGTGTAAAGATGATACCATTGGGTCAAATGAAGGAGGTAAAGGTGAAGATAATTGAACCTCAGTCATGGTTTCCCTCAGCCTTGACTTAGCAACTGCTTGTTCGGCTACATTCCTTTCAAGATCTGCCTGTTTTACTAGGTGCTTTTTCTTACCTAAAGAAGCCAGATAATAAGCAAACAAAAGTCATCAATATTGTCACGACTCGATCCGAGAATAAAGAATATTCTCGAATCAGGGTGCGTGAATTAAATGAAATAAAATAAAAAGACTGAAAAAAATGATTAAAATACATTTCCTTTATATATAAAAAAACAATAATAATCTTACAAGTGTACAAGATATAAATAAAATTTTATCACTCTAAACTAATCCAACTTCTCTGGTTTTGTCTTTATCTTGCCCACTAATTGATCTGAAAAACAAAATAGGTGAGGGATGAGCAAACCACCGCTCAGTGAGTAGATTATGTAATATGCCAGTCAAACAATGTCATTTTACACACTCTAGAAAATATAATAAAGAGATACACAATCCAAATCATATCACATCATTACTTCATATCTTGGTTATCCTTCACAAATTGTACCCAGCACGTGACCCCTATTGGCCTCACTGCTCTATGTCCCCATCTGGTACATTTATCATTCGGATACCAGTCACTGAAGTTCTCATATTCCATGAATAATATGTACTTCACAAAAACGCCAAATAATATATATTGTATGAAATATTGCACAAATTAGACATGCTTGACTTGAAAATAGAGAGAGAGATTTGCAAATAGAATAAATCCATGATTTTCACATTTATCACAAAATAAGAACTTTTAGGACACATTACATAACCCACTCACCATGATAAGTATGAAATATTGCAAGACAAAAACACACGTTCTTCATCTTGTTTCTTTTTCTTCCTTCTCTCTCTCTCTCTCTCTCTCTCTCTTTCTCTCAAACATTACTTCATGGTAGAAATCTATTCTAAAGAATTGGAATGAATGATTGAAGTAAGGAATGATTATACTTATATGAGAGGCTACGGATGCAACCAAATAATATATATATATATATATATAATAAGATAAGATAGAAAAGTAAGGAAATAATGTGACTCATCCCCCTTTGACCAATGATATCACAACACCACTTGTTACTAGCATGCAAGGTGGCATGACAATGATGATTTGATTAAAACCAACAAGAATGATCTCATCTTTCAATTAAAGGGATAATCTCATACTATGCTTAAGATTTAATAATATATAAGCATTCACAAAAAATATTTAACTAAGAAAAATTCATATTAATAAATAATTAATATGTAGTATGAATAATTATTATATATATATATTTTTATATATTTTTACAGTTTCTCACATTACAAGTCTAGCCGCTTTGCTATACTCCATAAATAGAAATTAAGGGGTATAGGAACCGGCCAGCTTGGTGCAGTTCACAGTTTGAAAAGATATAGGTGTATCTAGATCCTCGACGCCTAGCTACTTGCTACCTCCCTTTCTCGATCTTTCTCGTTGTTATCTCCATGAGAAACTAAAACCAAACCGTTCATTCATCATCATTGCGGTTTTCTAGTGCGGCGGTTCAACGACCAGATTTGCTCTTCAGTGTTTGGTGGTTGGTGGTCGAGCCAACTTGATTTGGTTACCCAACCCACAAAGCATCCACATTTGCTGAGGTTGTTTGGGCCAACAAATTGATGACATTGTAGATAAACTCATCGAAAGAGAAGGCATGCTTTGGAAAATCCAGTAGCAGAGCTTATCAAATGAATGTAGTGATCAATGAGCCGTAAATTCAATTAATAATTGCGCATATGCCTAAAAGTGAAGATGCTATTTCAGCAAATTTCTCTTCTAAAAAAAAGTTATTGTTTTTAATTTATTAGTGGGTAAGATGCATTTTTGTCACTCTATGTTGGAGGAGAAAAAAAAAGGAGATATTTAGTTATATACCCATTCTTATGACTAATAATATAGATAAACTCTACACCATTTAATTTCTATAAATAAATCCAAAAAAACTCAAAAAATGACAGCTGACCCTATTGAATTTAATTTTGATTATTAAATTACTTTGATGCCTTATTGAGTGTTTTGAGTATTTTTTATGAGGTTTTGGGGTTGAGTTTGTTTTAAGAAATTGATGGTAATTTTGTAATTTATAAGAAGTTAAATTGTAAATGGACTTTAGGTGTATTTCTAAAGTTTATTTTATATAGGGTTTTTTAAATAATTTGAACCCATATATTGAATATAATAGTGAATTTTCAAAAAAAATAAAATAAAATAAAACAGAATAAAACAAAATAAAAAAGCGTAATGTTCCGCCTTGTTTCATGCGGTCGTGGCAATTTGTGAATGGGTCATTGACCACAATAGTCAGTAGTTGACTTCACAGCTAGAAAATAAAAACACAAAAAAAAAGGAAAAAAGAAAAAGAAAAAAAGAGTAGCCAACGCCAGAGTCTCAGTCTCCCACCGGATCAATCAATCACTTTCGACACCATCACTCACTCAGATACACTCTCTCTCTCTCTCTAACTCACTATTTTCCCCCGCTTTTTGGCTATCTTTCCTTTTCTACGGAGCCCAAATTTCTCTCCCATACAAACACAGAGCCTCGAAGTAAACGAGCCGAGAATCTTGGAAATCGCCAAATTCCTACAGCCGTTTTGGCCACATTGGCTCGTCGTTTAGGGATATAAACTCAGTCCTATTAAGCCGCCATTGTTATCGTTCGTTCCTCCTCTTTGAGCTCGATTTTGAGCTGCGTAGCCTTAGAAAATGGAGCGTCTATTCGGAAATGAACTTCAATTGGATCAGTGATTGATCTCCGTGAAGCAGTTTAATCAACGGCTGTGATTGAGTCTCTCTACGAGAGGGAGAGAGAGAGAGAGGAGGGGAGCTGTCGAAGGAGGCAATGGGAGGCGTATTGGGTGCAATGGAAGTTAGGGTTTCGGAAGGGAAAGGGAGATTGATTCGTTGATGTTGCGCATGGAGAGGATGACTGCGGATCAGGCAAAGGCGGGCCCACTCGAAAGGGACATTGACTTGGTGATTTTTCATTCACTATGGAATTTTTTTATTTATTGTTTATTTGTTTTAATTTATTTTCTTGACGCTTTGCCCGTTTGAAGTTGGAAGCGTTAGTTAATGAGTGAATGAGAAGCTTCATTAATGATCATTTTGTGAATTGTTAACATAATTCATATTTATAGTTTTTTTGTTGTTGTTTTTGTATAAATTTTGCAAGGTCTTATAGTTGATGAGAGATGCAATGCATGCAGCCACTGGATTAAGTGTTGTTCATCAACATAATCTCATGTGGCATTTATTGTTGGATCGTCTTACAGAATATTGAAGGAGTTGTGCATTCACTTAGGAGATAGCTCAACCTTCGTGTCTACATTGCCATATTACATGGATTATTTCCTATTATGATGTGCCGCACATGTTTGTTTTTTTAATATTTAATGAACTTAGAAGATGTGTAAACAGTGTACCCCACTGATTCTTCTTGCTCTATGGTGCTATTAGTATTGTAGTTTTCCATACAGTTACCAGTTTGGAGAACATTTGT
The DNA here is from genome assembly GCF_000346735.1 of Prunus mume. The sequence continues at coordinate 25,667 of NW_007362721.1, forward strand.
ATTTTGTTCTAATTCATGTTCTCTGCTCATTTCAAAGCAGGCCATCACTGCTCTGAAAAAAGGTGCA
>NW_007362722.1:0-19467 GCF_000346735.1 Prunus mume
CTGCTGCTGCTGGTGGCGGTGCTGCGAAGAGACTTTCACTGGATGAGGGTGTATGTACCCCTGTTGGTGGTGGCAGCGCGAAGTACATAGGATCAAGACAATAATCAGATCAATCAGACAAAACATAAAATACACTATAGAACATTAGATTGTCATTCTTAAAGCACATGATGTTATTTTACTTCCCTAGCCACCATTTAGTGAAAATGTCAATGACAAGTTTAATGTTATGTAAAATGACCACCTTTTAAGAGACTCAACCCCATGATATGTAGTGTTAAGATTTCAGGGAGTACAAAGCTCAGCAGTAGTTGTGGGGTTTATTACATAAGATCTCGACGTTAGTAGTAGTAGAATCATTCATTATAAGGTTAAATACCTTTTTGATCACTGGGTTTTACACAAAAATTTAATTTGGTCATTGAGAAAAAAATGTAGCCAATTGGTCACTGTGTTTCCTAAAATTTACAATTTATAGACATTCTGTTAATTTATGTTAAGTGTAATTTTTATTTTTATTTTTTTAGAAAGCATGTTCAGTCTTCTTTCTCTATCTCCACGAGTTAGGATATATTGTGCTATTAGGGTTTAACAAATTGGGAAAAATCTTGTGATGAAATCAAAATTATGAGGTATAAGGTCATGGATTGGATGCTATATTGAAGCCTAACTCAATTGAGTGAGAACCATAGTGTGACTTCGGATGGCAAGGAGACGTAATCAAGGTGATAGAGACCCAAAATATATTGGCAAGTTGTTGATTCCATTTTAATTTGGTTTGGCTTTTTGATTTTCCTTATACCTCAATATACCCGAATTTGTTGAGTTAGAGGAAGAAAACTGAAGGTGCTTCCTAAAAAATAATGCACTTAATGAAATATAACGGAATGTCTATAAATCGTAAACTTTGGGAAATACAATGTCCAATTTGGCTAAATATTTTTCGCAATGACCAAATTAAATTTTAATATTCTTCAACACTCGTTTGTTTGATTCAAGTTTAATTCGGGGCTTCAATTTTGGGGTTTGATTCGGGGTTTGGGTTTAATCTGGCCTAGTCAACCAGGATGCTCTGATACCATGTTAAGATTTCAGAGAGACGAGTTAGCATCCCACTACTAGCAATACAGATGTCGTCCCAACTTAACTACTTACAAAGCCCAGTGGTGTAGAATTTTATCACAGAAAACCTCGACTATTAATAGTGGAACCACATTCATTATATTGTGTATTTGATTTGGCTAAGTTTTCGTTGAGAGACTTCAATATTCTTCAACACATAGAACTATATTAAAACAATTTCGAAAAAATCTGTGTTTGTGCAAATAATCTCACGGGAGAATATTCGCTTCTAGATTCTTCAACCTTTAATCTTCTTTCTCTCTCCTCCTTGATTCCTGTAAAAAAGATTGGAGTAAATAGACCACACCTATAATACACAAAAAAAAAAAATTCAAGGTGGATTTTCATATTTTAGTGAAAAATAATATTTTGTGGAGAATGATTATGGGTATTTTATTAAGTGATTTTTGGATTGAGATCATTAAATTAAGTGTGTTTAATTTGAAGTTGGACAAACATGACCAAAATACCCCTATGTGTGGATAATTACTAAAATACCCTTGTACGCCAAAAAAAAAAAGGCATCAAACCACCCTCCTCCCATTCTTCCCCTCTTGCCTCAAGCTTCCAAATTTGCAATTATGAAAGTGGTGAGTCACCTATTCTAAATTGATGACCCACCTAGCCTAAGATTCCTTAATTAATCATGAATATATTCTCTTCCTCCCCATTCATTGTATTATCACTCTAAATTGATGACTCACCTCTAAGAATCTTCAATCATGAAATTATTCTTATCCTCATCATTCATTGTATCATCCCTTTCTTCCTCATTCACATATTTTCATCCTCATTCTTCTTTGTTCTTCTTCAAAAATTCAAAAATTCGTCACTTCCTTGGAGCAGATGAGAACTCAAATTTAGAGAGCTCAAATGAGAAAACTTCCTTCATGAAAGTTGTTCATTGACGTGATTCCTATAACATACTCCATTTTCACCTTAATCCGATTAGTATTGACTCCGAAATATTGGTATGATCACAGTATATTTACCATTTTCGGATTTCACAGTAGTATGATTGGTTTCAGAATATTTCTATGACTTCTTGTACTCAAATGACTTTGGTTCCTTCATTAAAGTTGTTCGAAATTCTGTCTATTATAACATATCAAACATTTAGGTTGATCGGACTTCTATAGCCACCTTGGGAAAGTTTAGAGTGGAACTTGTTCTTTGATTATATTGAATTTCTTGTTATAGATGTTTACTTTCTCTCAAATGGTTTGTTCCTTGTCATTCAATTGATAAAATTAGCCACTATCTTTTCAAGTAAATTATTCTTTGAAGGTTTGAAAGCTCATCTTCTTATTGTCTCTTTGAGTACTACTTGTAAATCAAGTATTGGTAAGATTGTCTCAATGACATATATTTCTTTCAAAGTGCGTTTCTGTGAAGTTCTAGACTATTTCGATGTGATTTTGTACCAATTTTATTCTGGGATTTTGTTACATCAAAATTGATATCTCAAGGGTTATTTCAAAGTTTGTTTTGTGCCATTTGAATTTAAATTGAATTTTGTGAAATTTCAAAGTAAAGACTATGTTGTGGGAATTGTTTTGATTCTACCGCATGCCATGTTTGAATACTTCCTGAACTTGGATTTTTATGAAATTTTGACATGTTTTACTTTCACGTATTTTCTTCAAATCTAGAAAGTTTTATCCATTTTGGTTGTAAATTGAAATTTTGGTGAGTTTTCAAAATAAAGTGTACAAACTTGAAAAATAGAAAGAAGAGAAAGAACATTTTGCAGCCTAGTTTGTTTTGGTTCTACTTTGACATGCTTCCTTAACCCTAATTTCCATCAAATTTTGATATTTTTAATTTTTCTATGTCTAGTTGTGATCTGAAATTTTTTTACATTATTTTGATTTAAACTCAATATTTAATGAATTTTCAAAGTTAACGTGTTCCAACCTAAATGTTTAGGAAAACTGAAGTTTTTGTTTTAAATTGATGTTTAAAATTTTCTTTATGAGTCTAGAGCTGAACCATCTGATTTTAAACATCCCAAAGAGTAGAACAATTATATGAATTTTCAAAGTTAACGTGTGTTAATGTATGGTTTTTACTATTTTCTTTTGGTTTCCCTTGACAACTTTGTAATAGGATGTGTAATGTAATTTATCAAGCTCAAGTCTAGCCGGGTCGAACTACTTGTCAAGTTTTTTTTTAGGGCTTTAGGTCTACGTACTTTCGAGGACGAACTTGCACAAGGTTAAGCTAGCTAGACCTGAGGTAGGGTTTCCTAATTCCCTATGATTGGGCTATATCACTTTTAATCTTGGTGCTTATATATAATACTATAAACATGAATATTATTGTTGCTTTGCTTGGTGAATATTATTTGATGTTATGTGAATATAATTATCGATGTTTCTCCATGGATATTATTTTTTGTGTTGGATGAATATTATTATTTATGTGATGAAGCTTGAAATATTATTGTTATTATTTGTATTATTATTCCGCACAAATGAATTATGTTTGCTCTACATTACATATGCATCATAAAGACAATGGTGTTTGAGGTGTGTGTGTGTGTGTGTCATTTGAGGTATATCTGAGTAAAAAAAAAAAAAAGTAAAATATATTCAAGTGACGGGAGCAGGGCTTGAATATAATGAGGTGATGGGAGCAGGGCCTCTAATGAAAAGTGAAAGTTGAATAATTCGTAAACAAAAGAAAACTGGGTTAAGAGACGGACGGGCGCTAGTTCATATTTTAGGGTATTTGGAGCCACATTGGTAAAACGCATGGTATGGGACATGCAGGCTTGTTGCCCTAAGATATGAATTATGGGATTAGAAGGGAGTGAATTCATGGCATCACTGCATATGAAAATTTATTTATCTGGTATGGTTGCAAAATTTATGTATCTTGTGTTATTTGATGCATAACACTTTGATTAACTGTGATAGTTGACCTTGAGAGGTTTGACAGTACTCTACTGTGCGTTAAAATGCTCATATCCTAATAGATTGTGTAGGATTCAAGGCGAAATTTGAGGGAGCGGGTTTCAAGCAAGATACTAGGCTTTTGTTATTGATTTGTATAATTAACATTTGTAAGTAGTCAACCGTTTGATAAAGATCTTAGTGTGTTTTTAATTACGAGCTACTGCGACTCTGATTATGTGTTGTTAAGTAAAATTGTATTTATTTGTGGCTCTTTTTCTCATCATATCATGGTTGTAGAATTTTATTATTATGACTATGATATGACTCACACCCTAATTCGGGAATATTCCTTATTTTCGAATCGGGGTGTGATAACACCCGGGAGGTGTTGGCCAAAGACTCTCCGATGCCTAAATTAGTTCAAGTGTTTGTAGGAAAACAATCGCTAAGCAAATGGTACGGAGTTATATGTATGGTGTGAACTGGGTAGTCAGAGCCGTGTGTGGTGGTCGGAGCCGTGTGGAGAAAATATGGAGAGTGGAGAGGGAGAGGGAGGGGGAGAGAGCTTCGGGTATTTTTCTTGGGTATTTGGAGTAGGTTTAGATGTATCTTGAATGATGACTGAGGTCGTCTATTTATAGGAGCCTCGAGGCTAAGGTTTCGTAGAGAATATGATGAGTTTATTGTCTACCCAAATTCGTAGGGATTGAGTCGGGCTTGGTTATATCTCTTTATTGAAGATAATATCTGATTGAATGATATTATCTTCTCTTTATTAAGATAATATCTAAATTAACGATATTATCTTCTCTTTATTAGGATAATATCTAAATTAACGATATTATCTTCTCTTTATTAGGATAATATCTAAATTAACGATATTATCTTCTCTTTATTAGGATAATATCTAAATTAACGATATTATCTTCTCTTTATTAGGATAATATCTAAATTAACGATATTATCTTATTAAATAAAAATAATATCCTATTAATTAAGATATTTATCTCTATTAATTAATTGGCCAGATAAACTGGTTCAATTAATTAATTTAAGAGATAATCTTCTTTTCCACGTGGCGTGCCGTGATTGGAGATGAAAATATTTGCTCCCACAATATGAATACTTAGATAATTCCAAACTTAAATTAACCTCTTTTTTTAATCAAGACCCTTGTGAGATAATGAAATTGATTGACGTGGAGCAGAACTCCAAGGAACGAACGACTAAAACCCTTCCTTCTCCAATTTCCAAATGCAAACGAAGTCGAGCTCGTTTGGGAGTGCTTCTTTCCAAAGCACTTATGCAAGTAGCTCTTATGCTAGTAGCGCTTATGACATAACGCTTCTACAAAGAAGCAATTTGTCGTTTGGATGTCACATTTAAAAGTGCTTTTACACTATATAAAAGCGCTTTTGATATTTTGTTGAGTGTTTGGCTGACACAGTAAAAACGCTTTTAAGAGTACTTTAAAAAAATTTAAAGAATCCCAAAATATTATAATAAATATAGAAAATAAAAATTCATAGGATCCCAAAATAAAAACACGACTTAACAAAGTATGAACTTCACCAAGTATAATTTTTAATCATTATGTTGTTAAATGATAATCCTTCACAAGGTCCACTTCAGTTGAACTCTGTAATTGTCCCCATGCTTAACCTGTAACCCTCTGTAGGTTTGAACGTATTGTTTCATTAGTTAGCGGCTTCAAAGTAACAGGACAACCCAGTCCTTGACAAAATGCAACTTCTCCATGGACGTAATTTAAACAGTTTTCTCTTTGTGGCCAAATATTGACTACCATGCACCTGTGCATCCATACCCTACTCAGTGTGCATTAGTACTAGTGCAAGCTCTCTGTTTCCAACTATAGTTTAGGACCTGTTGGATATGCCTCCCGTTATTAGCTCATGTATGTTCTTCTGTTTGTTTTCATGTAGAGCTGGCACGACGTGAGAAGGAGAGAAGGGAAATAAGACAGAGGTGGGTCTGGGGCTCCATCGCTGCTGCCTTAACTCTTGGTACTGCAGCCTTGGCGCATACTCTTCTATCCCGTCTGTTGGGCTTTTTTGGGTTTTATTAGGAGCTAAAAGAGAGAAAAAAGAAAGGGTATTTTGGCATTTAAAAAAATTAAATATGGGTATTTTTGGTATTTTAAAATTTTCATTAAAGGAGCCAAATGCTTCTCTTGTTTTTATCCTGCAGCACTTTCAAGAAGAAGCACCTCTCAAGTGCTTTTTCCAAAACCACTTCAAGTGCTTTTGGATCTCAGCGCTTTTGCAATTTTTGCCAAACACCATTTTTAAAAGACAAAAGATTTTTCACCCATTTAAAAGATATTTTCGCTGCCCCAAAAGCACTCTCAACGAGCCCGTCATGTCACCTTGTTTACCTAATGATTAGTGTTAAGCTGTGATTAGTTAGTAATTAGTTAAGCTGGTTGTAAAAGCCACGTGCTATCACGTGAAGTAGTTAGAAGTCTGTTAATGACTTTGCTTAATTAGTAAGCTAAAGACTGGGTATATAAGTCAAGGATTGTATGTGGAGCTGTATTAAGGCCAGGGGTGGCCTTGGCCCCCAAATTATATATTCGATGTGGTAACAAATGCAAAGAATATTTGTTATACTTAAGCTTATGGTGGCCCCCTCACCACAAATCAGTACTTTTCAAAATTGTATTTCAGTATGAGTGTAATAGTAAAATTATACTATATTTATGAAAGAAAACCACTCATTTCAATACAGCGCTTTTGTAAGTAATAATTTACACAATAAGCCGAAAAAAATATACAACTAAACTTTTTGTGTTTAATGTTTTGGCCCCCTCAAATATAAAATACTAGCCGCCCCTGTTTCTTGATATACTGTAGAAATACACGGAAGCTTCGATTCTTTCACTCTCTCTCTTCAATTCTCTCTGCTTCCTCTGTTACAGTTAGCACACCTCTCTCTCCCTCTCAACCCTTCAAGGCCTCGTCACCTCCACCTTCATCATCATCAAAGGCTTTGGTGACGAGCGACTGTTTCAAATTGTACTACAAGGGTTTGCTGAGGGAGGAAACCTTTGATATTTGGGGGGGGAGGAAGGTGGTGGTGGTTGGAGCTGGAGTTGCCATCTGTGATCGCAGGGACAACTTGATATTCGAAAGTAGGAAGAATCTCAAAAGTTTTAATCATTTTGCTGTGTGGAACAGGAAAACAGCTGAGCTTTTGGCTCTCACTTCACGGTAGCTTGAAGGGGAATGACTTAACTGTTTAAACTCATGGCCAATAAAGATTGTCAAACCTTTCGGAATACAGAAACTTAGTGTTCTAGTGCTTGATCTAGTGGGAGAATGTTAGGTTTTCCTATTTAGATCAGTGCACTAGATACTAGGTCATATAAGTTTTAATAAGAGTTTAATTAAGTTATGCCTTGAGGTCCAAAACCTTGTGAAATAAGGAAGGGTTTTGGAGACTAATTAAGGAGTCCTATTTTGTTTCCTTTTTGCGTGAACCGATTAAATGGGCTTGAAAGATAAGTCAAGTCGGCCCTTGGTGATGAGTAGAGACGACTTAGCCTAGCCCTATATAAGCTAAAGGCCCTGCTCTCATTAGTCACGTTCTCTAAACCTATCCTCATCAAAAAGAGAGAGCTGAAACATATTCTGAGAGAGAGCACAAGTCTTGAGCCGTTCTTGTCTTTGCTAGGATTGCTGCTGCAACGGATTGGATGAATTCAGAAGCTGTGTACTCAAGGAAGATGGCTCCAGGTAGAGGTGTCAAACGGGACGGGCCGGCCCAGCACGGCACGAGCCCAGCCCATTTAAATGAGGCACGGCACGGCACGAGCACGAATATTAATGGTTTTTTTCTTTCTCAAAAGTCAAAATGCAATAATTTGACATCTAATGTCATTATTTATATGTTTTTTTAATCATAAATATATATTTGATGTATTTCATTTTAGGGAAATTACTTGGGTCCTTAATTAATTAAACATATCAACTACAAATTAATTAAACAATATTGGACTTGATATCTAATCAGTACATATGACATATATGCTTATCTTATAATCAAAGCAAGACATTATTTCACATATAAAATAATAAGTTGTTTAAAGATGAAAAGTTGAAGTGGACTTTGTAGAGTTTGACACTTTTTGCCCTCTGCCATTTTCATATTGTTTGGATGTTTGATTGATTAATGTTTTCAAATAGTTCATCATTTCTTGCCTCTAATTATATTTTTAATGTTTATAATTTGAATTATCTAGTGAAAAAAAAAAATGAAGTGAAAAAAATTCAAATTAAATGGATTGGTTCTTGGGCCCGAGTGTGGCACGAGCACGAGCACGGGCACGGCACGAGCCCGGCCCGGCCCGTTTCAATATGGACATGGGCTTTGGGCCGGGCCGGGATCAATAATTTTACTAAATGGGCCGGCACGGCACGACCCGATAAATTAAATGGGCCGGCCCGGCCCGACACGAAAACGTTAAAAGCACGAGTTTAAATGGGATAGGCCGGCACGGCACGGCCCGTTTGACACCACTAGCTCCAGGTATGTCTTCATGTCTTTATATGTGTTACAGTTTGTGTGAAAGATCTTGTTTGTGTATTAAGGAAATCTTACACAAACGAATCAAGGAATCTTCTATTCCTGCTACGGAGAAAATGTACTGCGCATTTCTAAGGTGTTCTGCATTGATGTCCAAAAAGGAAGTCTTGCAACATACCAAAAGTTCTTTTGCGATTGTGGGAGGCAGGAAGTGCATGAAATGGCATCAGTTATTTGTATCAATTGCAATCCTTGGCAGTATGACATGAACTGATTACCAAAGATCAGAAACCTATTCCCTCGCAGAAGGGCAATTGCTAAAGTCGCTTGCGATGAAGAAACTATGGCGCCAGTGTTCCGAGTGCAAACATATGGTTGAACTTGATAGTGGCTGCTACCACATCACTTGCAGGTGCTTTACTCTCCTCCCACTTCAATTTGATTAATCTTTTGGTTTCTTCTGTTCTGCTTTAGGGAAGAATGAATAAGAAAATGGCAATTAAAATAGACACTAATGAAAACAAGATGATTGGGTGAAGTACCTATGATTTCTTGTGTGAGAATAGTGATCTTGTGTCACCATTCAGCCATCAGAAGAGGAAAAAGGTTCTTCCAGTCACTCATCTCAATCCTTTCAATAGAGTCTCCAATAAACCCAATAACATACCCAAAATTCGCAATTTGTTAAGTTTTCTCTCGATTGGTTTATGTCAACCCTAGGCAAGAGAACACTGACATTGTAAGTTAAATTGCCTATTTAAATTCAAAAGTAGTTGTAGGAATCCCTCAAGTTGTGAGAAACCCCCATCCCTTGTAATTTAATCTATCGTTTGTATTAAAAAATGAATACCTCAAGTAGGAAACACATTAAGCAAGGTAGGTTTAACCGAATCACCTTAGAAGCAAGGTACATAAGATTCCACTGTTACATAACATTGCTTGCTTCTTTGGTTTCACTCTTTTTTTCTCTTACCAGTAAATTTAAGAAAAGGTTTCACCCTGTTCTTTTTTTTTTTTTTTCTGGACGCTAGTACATTTTCATGACTCTGTATTACTACTCCTTATTGTTTGTCTCATGTCTGCATTGTCTTTGTAGATGTGGACATCAGTTTTGCTATACTTGCGGATCTGAATGGAAGAACAAGAAAGCAACATGTGACTGCCCACTTTGGGATGAGCATTACATAATAAGCTTAGACAGCTACATGCTCCTGCCAATTGCAACCTGTAATTTCATCACTTACAGAATTATCACTAATTGTATGATGTTCCTAGAACTTCTAGGGTGTGCTACTTTTATGAGGTTCTTATTTTGTAATTGTTCTATTAGACTGACTTCTGTGGGAACCATCAAAGTTCCAAATGAAAATGTTTTCTTTCAAGGTTTAACTTGCAGCTGCTATTGTCTTACAAACTAGTATGATGAACACTGGGTTCCCGGGATCAAAGAGAATAAATAATATGTGGATTTCTATCCAACTGAGGATAGTGTCTTTGTGGAAGTCGTGTTTTGTTTTCTTTTTCATTTATCTACTTTTTCTAGTGAACTTCCTTTTTAATTTATTGATACCCTCAAATGACATGTCTCGAGAAATACTTAGTATCGGAGTGTATTTGGAAGTCCCTCGCGATACTCTCAACCAAGATGGGATCTGCTGGGTTGTGGTTTTCAGCTTAGGCAACAATATCACAGGGGTTAAAAAAAATTGAATGTGAGTGGTTGATGTAGAATCTGACCACATGAAATGAAAGGAATAGAAATGAACTAGAAAACAGAGTTCACATGGCTAATACAATTGTGCTACATATTATATTGGGCACGAACCACTGTATTACTTGTCAATTGTACATCTCTGTAAAGGAGGCAAACTGCGGCATTAAGTTGAATGAATCTGGGACGATGAACCTGAACCGAAAGTGTATGATAATGTATTCAGAAATCATTCATACGCAACTTTGGAAACGTTCACACTTTTTCTTCTTCTTGTTAATAATTTTTCTTCTTCTTGTTAATAATCTCTCAGCCTATATTAAGGTGAGATGAAACGATGAAAAATCGAAAAAGTTGTTAATAATCTCTCAGCCTATATTTAGTATTGTAGGTTTTGTAAGGCATTGCAAACATGTTTGAGTTCCCACATTGGAACACTAAAGTTCCTTGGAATTCTTTATAAGACTTACTCTTGGAAATAGAATAGTTTGTATTGGCTATGCAAGTGGCCCAATTGAGTGGTTTGTGGGTATGACCATTGATTAAATGCCTAATTGGTTGGGTCAATAGTTAATTAATATATTTAATTAATCAAAAGATGGGCCTTGTGGCTCTTGGGCTCTATGATTTAAATTAAAATAGTAGTTATTCATTACCCAAGTCTCTATTGTCCCCTTTTAATTTTTTACTTTTCCAGAGTTATTGCCCGTATAAAGAATTTAGCACTTTCACGTTTAATACTCTATTATACATGTACGTATGTATTTTTGAATAATATATTCGTGTTCTATACATGTGTCACGTTTTTTAAAAAGGAAATGTGGATTAGTCGTATTGTACATGTATATACGTATTTCTATATTTAATACATGTATTTTTTACAAAATTTGCAATAAGACACACAAAATTCACGTATTATACAAATAATTCTCACATACAATTGAATAAGAATAATATATGTTATAAAAATTATATTACAATATTATATAGTGGCCGATTAATATCTACTTTGGATATGTTGAAACTAGCAACTTAATATGTATAAAGTACAAACTAATGCAATTAGGAGGGTCCTTTTTTCTTTATTTTTTTAAAATTAAATAGTATAGCCGAGCGGCTATACTACGATTTTTTTATATAAAAAATAATAATTTATATGCCTAGTCGTACTATTTGTGTTATATCTGAAATGTTGATGAATGTTCACATCTATCACTCTAATTGTTGCTAACACAGGAGATGCCTAGATTGACGGGCCCTTCTAAGTGCCTAGGTTGTCACATAGTTATCTTCTAAGCTTGCAGGGATTTGAATATTATATATGTTGTGCATCAGTGTTATGCTTATATGTTATGTCTATGACTGGTTATTGACTAGTCATATTGTCTCCATGTTTATTTGATCATTATTGTCATACATCTGTCCATTGGGATTTTAATTTACCCCCTTTACATAAGTACCAATTAGAGAGAGAGAGAGAGAGAGAGAGAGAGAGAGGAGAGAGTGAGTGATGGAGACAAGATAGACAAAGAGCTCGAGTGGTTGGCATGTGTGTTTTTTTTAAATTTTGTCGTGCATAACTTGCGCGTTGGCATGCCCAAGCCCAACAAAAGCCAAAAGTTTTTATTTTTTTTAAAATTATTTGTACTATATATTATTTTTTTAATACCACCGGTCCGTTTGGTTAAACAAGTGGTTTTAAATATTGCAAACTGTACACCGAACCATATACCCAAAATTCCAAAATCTTGTTACATAGAGAAATAAAAAAATAAGACTGTCCACACTGCAAACAATTGTCATCAGAAGTCCAAAATTGCAGTCATTAGGAATAGCCATGAACACAGGCCAACCCTCATGTGGTGGCTGAGGCAAAATTACACAACAGGAATAATATCATTTACTTTCTCTTCTAACGTATTTAAAGAGTCTACAAAGCATATACTGTTCCATTGTTCCTAGGCCCAAGCAGTTTGGTTTGGTTCACCTCTAAACCATAAAGTGATGTCCAAAGATTTACCACAATTGGGAACTGGCTGTCTAGTTGATGGCTATGCTCAGTGTGGTGAAGAAGGATAGAGAGTGGGCTTTGTCTCTTATGAGATTTTTGCTTTGGGAAAGGCTCGTTGCTCCTTTGTGTTCAATGGTTAATTATGTGATTGATCCCCACCGTGTAATCCAAAATGGGGTGTCAGCTGCTATGAAGTATACCCAGGCTAATTCTCCTATATTTGATCGGGAAGCGGTGGCTTTGGTTGATGAGGGAGAGGCTTCTTCTTGGCAACCCCAAAAACCTGGCTACTTAAAACTTAATAAAGATGGGGCCTGGATGAAAGAGAGAAAAAGGCTGGCCTTGGTGCGATGATAAGAAATGAGATGGGCATTCTATGCGGTGAGGTGAGTGCTCCTACATCTGTGGTTTGCAACTTGCTAGTCAGCTCTATACATAGGTGTCGATCGAAGGGTGACACTATGAGCTTTAACAGGGTAGTTTAACATAGCTCATGCATGAGGTGAGTCCCTCTAGAATATACCAACAACAAAATCGATTGAACAAGTTTGACGTTTGAATGCTGGTTGTTATAAAACATAACTATTAATTCATATTTCTACATTTCAGTGCACTTTTTCTGCAAGTATTTGTACACTTGTCTGTACATGTTGTTTATGCAATTTTGTATTGAAGTGTTTATGCACATTCTATGCAAGTGTTTACAGTTTTTATGTAAGTTTGATAAGGTAAATGTGGAATAGGTTGACGGTTGCCGCGGCCAGCAAATGTTGAATTAGTTGCGAGAGGAAATTGGGATTCGGTGCAAGTGAGATCAAATTGGATGGTATATTGCACAAGAAGAAATATGGTAGATGTAAATATAATTACAGAGAAAAAAAAGTCTCTCATGGTGGCCGATCACAATGGCTGGATTTCTTTTGGAAAAATAAATTATCATCTTGTTTAGAAAGAAAGCTAAAGTTTATGTGGCGTAAGGAGTATTGTATTGAAATTAAAACATATATAAGCTAAAGTCTATGTATAATTTGTACACATGAAATTAATTATGCAAGCAACATTAGTTTTCTTTTGAAGAAAAGTATTGTCCTGATAGCCGACTTGACGTTTTCTCAAATAAGCACCTGATCGAGCATTTTCTTTTGAATTTTTAATAGGATCTATATCTTGTTCTAAATTCATTTCAACTTAAAACAAACTAGATGCCTTAAGCAGCAAATATTTCTGTCAAGGCTCAACATCTATTTATTTTAGTTTTTATTTTTATTTATAACGTTTATATTTAGAAGAAATTACATTTATAATTTAGCCGTAAAGGGCACTGATCACAAGGACTAATACAAACACATGAAGGATACATCAACAACATCTAGACAATAAGGTATCCCTCCAACCATATCCACAACCGGCCAAAGCACCTCCACCGCATAAAGTCAACAAACTTGGATAAACGAGGCACATCAACAACATAAATTAAAATTAAAACTAAACCCTCACAAAGAAAGACAACTAACTCATAATGAGTTGTTGCAACTTATTCCAACTCAGAAAAAGTCAAACAAAAAGTTAAAACATGAAAAACAACTCGCACAACCACTATGGAGGAGCCATTGTACTTTATCCATCCTTGGGATTCAAATTTGATACACAAATTTGGTAGCCCTACCATTATTGTTCCCACATCTTCGGATTTTCTTCTTACTAATTGAGGATCTCTTGAGAAAACTTTTGAACCAGTGCGTCGATAGTTTTGAGTGTCTTTCCAGTCCATTGTCGTAATCAATATAGTTAATACCAAATCGAACAGTATATCCTTCGCTCCATTCAAAGTTGTCTAGCAAAGACCATGCAAAGTATCCCTGCACATTAGCACCCTCCCTACAAACACCCCAAAAAAAGAAGAACATAATTGGTTCAATGTAGTGATTAAATAACCGAAATGTAGGAAGGCCAAAACATATATAGCCTTAATTAATTTGTTGACAAAAACTTACTTAATTGCTGCTTGGAGGTAACAGAGGTGGCGATAGTAGTAGTCAATTCTATTAGCATCATCAAGTGCTTGCTCAAGTGATAATTTGGGATTATTGAACTCATCCATGCCTGCAATATAAATCGGTATCAAATGCATACAATTTGTTTAACCAAAGAAAAAATGTACATTTAGTTTTAAGTTTAGAGATTACAACACTTCACTTTATTTTACACCATTATACATATATGTTAAACATTGATGATGCAATTAATTAATGTTTAAAAATATTAATTACCATTCTCAGTAATGTACATAATTGGATCATTATACTTTTCCTTTGTGTAGAGTACAAGATCGTAAAGTCCTTTTGGGTAAACATATAACCAGTCTGAAGCAGCCTGCAACCCATTTGAAGATCAGCAAGACTATTAGGACTTTATGTGTACGTGGAAGACAAAATATATGCATAGGTATTAATTCTCAAAATCCCAATAACTTAAGCTAATAATTTATTGCGTACCCGTGGACCAATGGGGACCCCATTAAGATCAGCTGCTACAACATAAATAAATATGAACATTAGGATCTAATTATTAGGAGAACGACATTAATTTCTTGAAATTTTCAATTTGTACTCACTTGTAACATTAACATGAACATCTGTTAGGTAGCTTGGAGGTGTAGGTACAGAATAATCCTTAGGATAAGCTCTTGCATATCTAGCAGAGTAGTAGTTTACTCCAATATAGTCATATGACCCACTCAGTGACTTGGATTGTTCTTCCGTAAAATTCGGTAACCGTACACCAAGAATAGATCGCATGGTCTGCGGGTAGTCACCTCTTGTCAATGGGTCCATAAACCTATGAAAATTCCAAACGTGAACTTATAACATTATATAAAGCACCACGGGCTACCTAACTGAAGTTATAATTCAAAAATAAAGCATTTAAATGAGTTGATATATAAATTAATAATACACTTACCATCCATACATAAAATCCAAAGCTTGAAATGCAGCGTCTTTATCTTGTTGTGACTCCGAAGCGGGCTCAAACCAATGTGATACAACTGTTATTCCTATGACACCATTTTGACATGCCTGCTCCAGAATGATAAGTAATTGTTTTTTATTTTTTTCATTTAGAGCAAAAAAATAAAATAAAAATATTATTACAACCATTGTTTATCTGAATGTAAAAAGTATTCCCACTTATATTGTTACATAATACTAGTAACTAATTGGACCCCCATGTTCTGAAAGAAAAAAAAAGACTAATGAAATTACCTGATATTTTTCCCTGTACAATTTTACAGCAGCTGCATGAGCAAGGAGTAGATTGTGTGTCACCAAATATGGTTCAGTACCCGAATCTCCACCAAGGCAGTTTGGGTTATACCAATCAGAGCATCGTCCTGGTGCATGGATCCCGATTGTGTAACCATGGTTACTAATGGTATATGGCTCATTAAGTGTGGTCCAATGCTTTACTCGATCGCCAAATTCCTTATAACAAAGATCTGCGTATGCTTTAAAGTCATCGCTGCGTGTACACATTTTAAAATGTATTTATTGTATATAATAGTATTTATATAATTAAGTGATCAATATTATACAAAGGATGGAATTGTCCACTTACACAATATGAGGGCTTAACAAACCACCATATTCGTCTTCTAAGGCTTGGGGAACATCCCAGTGGAAGAGTGTCACTAATGGCTCTATACCTATATATAGCATGACAAGTAAAGGAAAATTAAAAGTTTGATTAATCAACTGCAGGTACTGTTATATTAGGAGGATTTTATGAGATTGGGAGCTGTATCACCATTGCGTAGGAGTTCATTGGTGAGATTATTGTAGTATTCGATTCCTTTCTTGTTAATTCCACCACTTAGTTTTCCATCTAATAATAATTAAAACAAAACAAGAAAAATATAAGCCAATACCTATCATGAAATAGGAATTAAATTGAATAAAAGATGTTAAACGTTAAAGCGATTGGATGCGGATGATCAACTTACTTGGTAACAATCTGGACCATGAGATAGAGAACCTATAAGCATCCAACCCCATATCCTTCATAATTGCCACATCTTCCTATAATGACACAAAAGATGTACATAATTATAAATAAATAAAAAGCTAAAAATTAAGTATATCATCTTTAATGTTGTGTTCAAATTCAATACAATTATGTGATTTTCAAACCTTATAACGGTGATATTGATCAATAGCAACATCTCCATTGCTACCATCAGTTATCTTTTCTGCAATTAATCAAATGTAATTTTAGTTATAAATAAAGATACAGAGTAATTTAGCTATCTAGATATTTAAATAGGGGAATGCTAGCAACCTTCGCCCTAACCATCTTGCTTGGAACTTCTCACTTCTTCTCATGCGATGTATTATTCCTCTTAATTACATTTTTGAATGATACATTAATACATTAAAAATTCGAGTTTTATTTTCCATGATTACCCTTATTCCATTTTTTACAACTTTCTAACTATCTTCTTTGATCTAGGGGAGTTGTCAGATCTTTGCTGGGTAAGGTCATAGATTCTACGCAGTTCCCACTGAGCACTTTGTAAGTGAAGAATAACTAAAAATGAAGTAACTGAGCATCAATTTAGTCACCTAAAAAAAATAGAAAATAGAAGATTTGTTAACTAATTGATTGTTTGATTCAACAGACCTGGATGCTCATGGGTGAAGTTATCCCATACGCTTGGTCCTCTACCGTCTATGTTTGCAGCACCTTCTAACTGAAATGCACACACAGATATATATATATAAAACACGATTTACAATATTCATAAATGAGACATGCTCCCAGAATGCACTGACTTGGTAAGCTGCTGTAGCTGCGCCAAATGTGAACCCTGGAATAAGAGTATCGAAATGGGTCCTGTTGAGAGTTGCACAAACAATGGGTGGATCTGTCCTGGCAGCATTGGTATTTGCCAATGCAAAGCCAAGGAGAAGCAGCACCACACACAAGAGCAAAGAGCGGAATTGCAATGCCATAACTGAGTGGAGGGTTTTTGATGATCGAGCTAGGTGTGCTCTTCCTGCTATATTGCATGGGGTTTATATAGAGGGAGTACGTAACTTCTACACGTGAAAATAATAATTCAAAAGCATTTTTATTTCTTTTTTGCTTTCTTTTTTGTAAAGCCAAGCGGGCTTTAAAGCTAAAGTCGGGGACAGACACTGAAAAGTTGGGACCTTCCTTTTTTTCCCTTTCTCTATACTAGTGTATAGAAAAGCAATCCAAAGATTCCACTGGGTCCACCTTCAGAGTCTGGTTTTGCTCCCGTGCCCTAACCTCTGGTTTTGGAAAGATAATCTAATTGCACCCTTCTCCATTAATGTTTTCTATCCTATCTCCATCAATTGGCGTTAATTGCTCAAAACAAATTTCTCTCTCATGGAAACTCTTGCTCATCTTTATGGGCGAACTCTTCCTCATTGGTTCCTTAGTATTTCTCTCTCAAAAAAAAGAAACTATTTATCTCTCATTGTTAATTGATCTTCCATGCAAAATAGACCTAAGATTGTTGAGACTGATTCTGATATGGAAAGAAAAGAGATTGTGGAAAATAATGATAAAGGAAGAAGAAGAAGAAGAAGAAGGGAAGTTGCTGGTTCGATGTTAGATTCTTTAGGGAATAATCAAGTATTGTTATATATTATTGTTCTTCTTCTAAGTGTGAGGAAATTGGTAATCATCTTTGTAAATGAACTTGTAAATCAACACAAGTACGCAATAGTCTAAAGAAAGATTTAAGATTGTGGACTAAAAAGATATATACATCAAGGTATTAAGTTTTTTCTGAATTGGACACCCATGTTTTTTTTGTTCTTTGTCCAACAGCCATTACTTATAGTGCACCTTCTATAAAGATTTCATATATAATAAAATACGACGTTGCCTTTCTATTTAACTCTCAGGATTATGTGAATGGTCTTGGCATTATTCTCCGTTGTTTTGTTATACCATGTGATTATGTCGTTCCATTCCAATATCTGTCCAACTTAAGCAGGTGTTTGGAAATTACAAGTGACTTAGTTGATATTGTGTTACATATTTTCCATGAAAAGAAAGAAAATAACTTCGTTCATAAGCAGTAAGCTGTAGGAGAAATACAATTGAGAGGAAATACTTTTTTATATATTTTTTATACTGCATATGTGGGTTAGGCTACTTTTCATGATATTGAGCATGCCCCAGTTGCGCTCAACTTCAAATCTCCATAAGTGTAGTTCGAACTTAGGCGCAACAAGATGGGCACTTCAATCTTGGGGGAGGAAAATCGATCTCGAGTGCCATAATGTGGGCACATTACCTTGGCCAACTAACCCAACTCACATTTGCAAAAAACAAAAATTGTAAGGAAAGAAATAATTGATAGAAGAAATAATTTTTAATGAATACATAAATTTCTCTCATAATTGTGGCATGAAAAACATATTAACTGCAAACTATTAACCACATGGTTACTTTAATTTACATAGGGTTAATTTCAGTTTGGTACCTTAATAGTACAACTACGAGGTACCAAACTAAAATTAACCCATTTACATATGCCAAACTTTGAAAGGGGTGGTAAGGCTTAAGGGTGGTCAGAAAAATGCACTGAAAAAAAGGACATGGCATAATATTTACTCTCAACACGTCCTCTCACCTTTTAAGTGACTTGAACTACTTTCACTCTTGAATAATGTGCAAGTGCCAAAAAAGAGAGGCTAATCTGCAAGTAATAGAAGTGGAAAAGAAAGTAGCTTTAAACCCCACGGCCAGACACACCCGCACCCGCCTACTGCCCCACCTATTCACCCAACCCCAAAGCCCAACAAAGAGAGAGAAGGTGGATTCCGCTTTGTGATCACATTCACAGCACTTTTATTGCATCTCTGCTTGACTTGAAACCTAGAAGAGGAGGGGGGGCGCACTGCTTAAGAAGTTAGAGGTGGCTGCGCTCTGTTGTTACATGTGCTTCAAATATTTAATGTTTTAGGTCTGTAAGAGTGGTTATAGTATTTATCGCTTACTATTATTGATGAAATAAAAAAAGAAAAAGGGATTACTTTTTAGATACCTTATCAAAATTCGGGTAAGGTGTCAATCTCTAAGGGCCGACGTATGACAATCTGAAGATGAAAATGTTCCACATTGGAAAGTTAATGAACCTA
>NW_007362727.1:0-13639 GCF_000346735.1 Prunus mume
GGCATTCCCTAGTCCCCCAAGTTTGCAAGCTAGAAGTTGCGTCACCATTTATAGTGTATAAGAAAAGTTGTGTTAGCCGTTAGTATTGTTGGTAGCTGGGTACCTGGGCATTTGGTGAGGAAGCCGGGTCTGGGCCGCAAGGGGCGGGGGCCTTGATGCTTCGGTGGCTTTGGGAAAAAGGGTTGGGCTTTTAGCACCTTTGGTATCCTTTAGTTTCAATGCTCCCTAAGCCATGCAAGCATGCAAAGTGTGGCCCCAACTTTTCTTTTTTTTTTTTTTTTTTTTTTGTGTGGCGAAATTTTAAAGCCTAGGCCTAAATGCTAAACCGTGGACCTCTCTTTTAAGCCCATTTTCGAGTTAAGTCGAAACCCGAGTTAGGCGGGCCGGGTTGGTTCGGTTCGGGTATTTGCCGAGGCCCAACAAAAGCAACAATTGAAGGCTTTTTTTTATTTATATTTGCTAGGCCCATTCTGTTTTTTTGGAAATATTTCAACAATTCAAGTTTTGATAGAAACTGTACATTTTTTCCAGTTTTTCCAGTTTCTCCAACTCTGCATATCTAAAGTTTTCATCATTCAAATACTTAAAAAAACCATAAAACCATAGCAAATCATCATCCACCACGCATCTCAAAATACAGAAATTAATAATTTTTGGCAAGTGCTGGGTATGCTCGGTTGATTATGGTGTAAACAGGTATAAATTAGACCAAAAGATCTGACAAGAAAAGAGGAGAGAAGAAGAGGTTTCAATTTTGATCTTGGAAGTTGGATATTATTAATCTCTTCGTGTGTTGTGAAATTGTGAGTGTTGAAGTTATGGGTAAGCTTCAACCGATAAAATATGGAGAGGGAAATAGTAAATTTCAGATGGGTTTCATTACCAGTACGTACACAAAAGTTGTCATCTTTTTGAAGCAAAAGAACAAAGTCTTGAAGAAAGCAGACTGATCTGCTCTGCTGCATGCACTGCAATTTGCATGGAATGGATCACAGAGAGCGCACGTGGTCCATAGATAGGTGGATCGTGGATGGGTCATGATGAGTCACGTGATAGGGCGTCATGTGTGTAGGCTAAGCCCATTTGCTGATCAAAAGGGCCTATAAATACTTGTTGTAGTTTTTCAGCAAAGCCCAGATTCGCCACTTGAATTTTGTCTGCAGACTTGTGAAATTGGAAGCAGCTCAGCATTTGATTGTAAACCGGTCGAGAGCTGTACTGTATTAGGGGTAGAATTCTATAGTGAGAGTCTTATTTAAGGTCTTTAGATGATACTCTATCTCTTAATCGTTAGATCAAATTGGTTAGTTTAATCCAGCAGTTAAGAGATCTAAGGGTCTTAGATAAGAAGCTCAATATAGAATGACTCATGCAAATTAAACGAGAATCATTTATCCAAGCAAGTTGATTAAGTTCAAATATATCTTTTTCTTTCTTTTGTGCTTTTTCTTTTTTTCTTTTTCTCCTTCCAAGTTGAAAAGTGATCCCATGTTAAGTTCTCGTTGATTGGTTTAGGTTCAAGATTGATTAATTGAGTAGCTAGCTACTTTAATTAAGATGTGAATCTGATGCCCTTAAGCTCTGCTGCATGCTGCATGCACTACTACTAGACACCGAGAATAAATAAATAGTCAAAGCATCGATAGATGCATGGAAGAGGGAATTTGGAGATTTCGATTCGATGCCCATTCAACTCAACCAGAGTACATACATGCAGATGCAGATAATTGCAAAAATATGCCCATTCATGTTATAATATGTGAACCAAGCCAGGCCATTGCCATACCTCCATTGTCATAGATGGACCTCACTTTATTATACATGCCCCATGTCATGGTCCTCCTTTCACTCCAAGAAACTACAATACCTCTAGTTGAATTATTTTTGCAGATATATACGTGATTTGCAGGAAATCTCCTTTCAAAAAAAGAAGGCAAGCAGTATCCTTAAATGCGTCAGCTAAACACAAAAAATAATAGAACTAAAAGTAGGGCTTATATATTGCTCCACCTTGAATGTTGTTGTTGTTATATGAATTAAAAAAATGCTCCACCATGAATATTAAATATTTAAAGAAAAAAGTATTTTTAGAGAGTAAAGACAAATGTTACCTAATCAACTGCATGGAGCACACACCCATGCCATGTGGCAATGCCAATAGTGAACACTCAAACCAAAATGAAAGCAAAATTGAAGATATGTAGAGCTCAAATTGATTAATTACTCTTACAGATTCAAAGGGAAATGAAGAACAAAAAAACTTGGGATGATCATAAGTACAATAAAAAGAAAAAGAAACATATTCAAGTGACATGAAAATTAAACAAGTTATCATATATCAACTTGACATGAAGGATTTCCAAGCAAAGGAACTTGACCCACAAACCCTCTCTTCAACCCAACCAAAACATCACACTTGACATAAACCCCATAATGCGCAGTCCTTATCGCACCGGCCTTCCACCGCAGCCTCCCCATCACCACCACCCTCAGCCCCACCACGCCGTACGCCTCGTCCATCGTCAGCCCGTTCACAACCTCCAACGATACCGGCACCGCCCTGCCGCCCAGCACCGGCGACACCGCCACCGTGCTCCGATGCTCGTGCACCAGCGACGGCAGGGCCACCTGTGGTGTGATCGCCTGGTTCTTGTACGACACGAAGGCGTAGAGGCGGTCGTAGTAGATGGACACGCGGCGGTTGGGGTTGTGGGTGACGAGGGTGAACTGCATGGTGGTGGAGATGAGGGGAGGGGAAGTGGCGTTGAGGTCATAGACGGCGGCGCCGACGACGGTGAACTGGGGTTTGTGGGGGCGGTAGACGAGCCAGAGGGTGAGGGCGGTGACTCCGGCGAGGAGGAGGAAGATGGAGAGGCAGGTGCAGATGGATCTGTAGGGGCCGCTGGGGTAAATTGGTGAGGAAGCCATGTATCGTTTTTTTGTGGTGGGATTTTTTTTATGATCTTCTTCTTCGGTCATTTTAGGGAGGTGGTGATGGGTTTTATCTGGAGAGTGCTCCTTTGTCATGGATGTGGCAAGTGCTGGAGAGAAAAAGTTGAAGGAGGAAGAATCTGTGTGACAATTGGAACAGAAAAGGTGATGGAAAAAGAAAGGGAGAGAGTTGGGTTTTGCTTTCTAGAGAACTATTCTCAGTCTTTTTCTAATTCGATTTGAAACCATGGGTGCTTTGTTACTACTTCTTGTGCCCTTTATATTATTCCTTCGGATAATCCCCATGTTTTACCACATAGTTTATGTTTTTCTTTTGAACTTAAATCCGTTAATGTGGTCAACAAAAAATAGGTTAACTAGTTAATTTTTAAATCAACATTTTAGTGGTTTTATGGAACACATTATATTTCTCTATTTATTTAAACTACGAGAAGAGATATTTAAATTCGGGCACATCAACTCTAACCAACTTTAATTTCTTTTTCTCCCTTTTCTTGACTGGTAATGGCAATAGCTAAGTTGCTTTGTGGTTAAGTATTAGCCCAAGCTCCCAAAAGCTTTTCAAAGAAACCAACTTCAAGTGAAAGTTGGAGATTTCAAAAGGCCGACCCACTACTGCTTGGGACGGTCCTTTTTACAATTTTATTCCCTTTTTGTTTCCTTTGTTTCTAAACTGGAACAAAAATAAGCTAAGCAAATTCAACAAGAAGAGTAAGCGAGCAACTTAGCCATTTTAATTATCTCCACTTAATATATTTTTGTTTTTCATGTATATAACTTGAGATGGGGAAAGCTTCTGTATCTCTCTAGAGAGGAAGCCTTAGCTTTAGCTTACGTACGTACTGCACTTTACCAACATAAGGATAAGTCCAGGAAGTTGTATGTATCTGCATGGAGACAGTAGGTGGCTCTGTTTTGCCATCACCACATGCTTGCCTTTTGTTGGGTCTTGCCTCGTCATCCCGCGTGTTACATATTGCAGACACGTCACATGGGCCCCCATGATCAGATCAAAAGTAAATGTTGACCTTTCATGCATTTGTCTCAATTAACTTAAGATTGAGCTCCTGCTTTGACTGGGTATCAAAACAACATTGGTTGGTGGTAAACCAAGCTTTTTCCTTAACTTAATTGGTGTAGCGGTTAGTGCTATACAGCCGTAAAAGCTCCTTTTTCTCTCATTATTTTTTCTGGGAAAGGCATGGGGACAAGACTCATAATCTTTCCCACAAATGTGGAGTGCAAAGCAGAGAAAGCAAGAGAGGTAGAGAAAATATCCAACTGGCAAAACAACATTTTGATGCAAATTATTACACCATTCGACCAAAAAATATATATATTATAGCATTAAACCTCTCTAACTACAATCACTTATATGAGGTGCACGCATTACAAAGCATACTATGTAGAGATAAAACCGATACTTAATTACAGCACTACCTCTTTTCTAATCCCAAACTAAAACAAAAACCCAATGGCAATTATGCCAAAGAAACCTGCAAATTGTAGTCTTCAGCATTAACTGCATCATTCTGTGCTTCTTTACAAAAGCTTCAAGAATATAGAAGGAATCCTGCACCACACAAACCAAAGATTCTTCGCTTTAAACTAACCCATGTTCAGTGGAAGGCGCCAGAACTCAGTGTTATAACTCAACAGCAGCATCTGCAGTTGGAGAATCAGTCTGCGCCCGATGCACAAACTGACCTTTCACCCGGGGCCGCTGCTCTGCCAGTAGTTTCCGGCTTTGGTATCGGACCTGCATATAAACATGAGATGTTAAGGGAATGAAAACATCTTATGATGATATGAGTTATTGTGTGTGGTTTGGTATTAGCAGCTCAAAAATTGGAGGTTTCCAAATCTAGGTTTATCGGAGCCGTTATTCAATCTAAAATGTAAAATGGAAGTACCCAAGTTGGTACTTGGTACTACTAGTAGTAGTAAGAAGCCTAATGTAGAAAAAGAATAATTGCAATGCAGCTAAACCAGACTTTCCCATAAACATGGGTTGTGTCCAGCCTCAAATGCCAACAAGCGTCAAGAATGATGGCAAAATTTAAAGATGACGATAATACCTTCTTCTCAAAGCATCGATCCTTCCGCTTCAGTCGGAACTTAGTCAGAGCTGCTTCCCTTTGGCTGGAACGAAGAGAATCAGCTCCTCCAAGTCCCTCATGAACATAGCGACCACTGCCATTCAAGCTCTCAGAAGCCGCGGTAATCTCACTAGCCACAGCTAAGGCATCTCCATCATTGCTAGTACAATTGCTTCCATATGTGCCGCTACCAATATTATTGCCAACAGCATTGCCCAAACTACTACAAGCACTCGGCCCAGTAGCAGGAGAGCCAGGTCTAGATTCCTCCATGCGCTCCAGTTTGTTCTGTTCATGCATGGTTTGGTCAATAGATTTATAGGTAGTTTTATCGGACAGGTGACAATCTTGTTCTGAGTGGTGAATTTCAGGATTTGAATGATTTGAAGTATTCACAGGGAAGGAGGACTGTGCTCCATGGCAAACTGATTTGGTACTCCATGTTGGGGTTAAATCTGATTGTCTAACAAACAAGGATGGGAAAGAATGATCGTATCCAGCACAAATATTATCAGACCTTACCCCAATCATCCCAAGTTGAGGACCTGGCAAAGATATATCAGCTTGGGCAGTTTGACGGGATACCAAGGTAGACATTTCTTGGCTATCATGGGATTTACTTGCAACCTCTGATTTAGTACTGGGAAATGTTGGGAAAAGGGATTGCAGTGTCTTGCTATTATTATACCTGCATGCACATTAATTTGATCAGAAAAATCAGTGATATAACCACTAGTTTGCGTTTAAAATTTGAACAAGTTACAAGTTATTCAAATTTTGTTTTCTTTCTTAGGGAGGGTCATAGGATTCTATATTATTGCAAGCAACAAATACAGTAGGGTACTTGTTTTATTACTATTTAATTGATCATCCTTTCATTGTAAATGAGAGGTCAATTAATTTATGTCATTATTGCAAGTCTCTGAAATCTCCGAAATCTCTATCATTAGCTTTACTGCTACCCAACAGCATTACCACTGTAATAGTCACTATTACTGATATGATTTCTCACATCAAAATCACTATCATATATATAAATATATATCCTCATTTACCAAATTGATAACTGCATTTCAGAGAAATAAACAGGGAGCCAAAAGAAAAAACCACAAACGCATGCTTTATTTTTCTATCATCATCTCTCAAGTTTAACAACGGACAGGGAACAAAAGTACTCACCATGAAAAGGCAGAAGCATCAGAATGGTTCAGCAAAGGCCTTTCGTCACTCACTTGCTTTTTTGAACTACCCAAACCACTTCTCAAAGAAAGTTCCAATTGGGGAGCACATCCCATGTGCTTTGTACCATCCTCTCTACTCTTAGGGTGTCCAACAGTGCACTTGGGTGGATTGTCAAAGGTGCCAATGAAGTCAATAGCTCCACTGGATGGTTCATCCAGTTCATAAGAGCAGCTGTGAGTTTCACTAGAGATGTTAGCATTTCCTTTGTAACTTTCTGGTAGGATACCTTCACCTTCAACCATTTTTATAGCAGAAGCATGGTCCTCTCTCAGTCTTATAGCAGTTGAGGTATGACCATTCAAAGGTGCATCATCTGATCCAAATGTACCCGACTTCTCTGCAACCAATGCTTGTCAGATACCCCATGCTAAAAAATTACTGAAAGAAGAAAAAACTACAAACAAAAATAGAGAGGAAGCAAGAAGATATGGCGTACCTTTTGATTCACTCTCATGCATAACAGATTCCTTCGCTAGCCTAGCACACTCTTCAAGCCTTTCCATATCTGTATTGCTCAAATTAGAAGCACTCCCATACTTTAGTTGTGAAATATCCTGCATATTTTGCATGTATGCACTCTCAGCTCCCAAGAAAGGTGTTGTACAAGAACTCTGCACAAGAGGTAGACAAACATGCCGTTTGTATATGAAACTCCATGGAACCAACCTATTCTCGAAGTAGGAAATTTTCTCAAGCAACAACTGACCTCACATATGCATAATCCTGGATACATACTTCTAAAAAGTTATTATTTTTTAATTCAATTAGGCAAGTTAACATGGGAAAAAAACAATTGATACTTATTGACATATTATCTGAGATGTACTACATTTGACAATTGATACTTTCCTTATCTGAGATGTACTGAATTTGTGATGAGAAACTGGCATACATTAGCAATACAACATTTATGCGTACACCTAAAAGCGTGACATGTATCATGAAAGAGATTATAGAGATTCAAACAGAATTAATGCCCTTGAACAAATGAGAGACGGAAAAATTGCTATATTAATTAAATATACTTACTTGGGCTTCACTTCCTTTCTCACTGCATTCCTTATTTCCTCGCATAGAAACTGCATAATCATTTGAATGTTTACTTGCTGCATTATTCTCAGAAGTGGCTTCAGCTTTATGCTGTGGAACACCAATCTGTTGATATAAAATATAAAGAAAGAAGAAGATATGTATAATTTAAACTGTAATAATCACTGCAGAAATTAAATAAAGATAAGCAATCCAATAAAGTACTAAAAGGGTAAAGTGGAAAAATGGAACATACAGTTTGCCTTCTCCAAACATGCTGCCAAAGGTTCCTCAACTCATTCCTCCTGACAGGCTTAATGAGATAGTCAGCTGCACCTTTTAGCATGCATTTCAAAACCGTGCTAACAGCATCCTGAGAGGACATCACTGCACGGTCATAAAAAAAGGTTAGCTTCGCATACCAGCCAACAACTATAAGTAAGAAAGAGAGGACATTAAAAGGACTGTTTCATAATTCATGTTCAGACCAACAACTATAGGGAAGAAAGAGCACATTGTTAGGTAAGAGTAACATACTTATCACAGGGATGTTCTTGCACATGTCATGCTCCATGATTAAAGTAAGGAGCGCAAATCCGGATATTGACGGTAGCTCTGCTTCAGTTAATATAAGATCTATCTTATGATGTTTCCCCTTTATGACCTCCCATGCCTTTAATCCATCGCCAACAGCAACAACTGCTTAATCCAAACACACAGACAGTATATTTTCAGAAAGTGAAGATCCACACTTTCTACAAACATTTAAATGACTACAAACAACCACAATTATATCATTTCAACACCTTGATTGTCATAAAAAAATTCACTAAATGAGAAAAAGAAGGAAACTTTATATCAAAATTAAGTCAAATCATCGCATTTTTCACAACCAAAAAACGGAAATTCAAATACAGAAAGAGGGAACAGAGCAATCAACCTCTGTAATTGCATTTTCGAAGAAGCGCAGAGATGATCTGACGCGTCGAATCATCGGCTTCAATCAGAAGAACCCTGAGCACCATTTTCGGCAGATAGCTCCCCCAGCTCACCACCTCTGCAGAGCCACTACCAACACCACCACTCTCTTCTTCTTCCATGTTCTTCTCGTTCTTCACAGTCTCCATATCCTCACTAACCACAAATTCACCCATTTTCATGAACTCCACCAAAAACCAAAGGCACACGGCTAAATCCTCACAATTTCACAGAGCTAAGCTAGAAAGCAAAAGTCAAAGTGAAATAGGGTTTAACACTTCCAAGTTGCAGAGAACAAAAAGATTCAAACTTTACCTCATCCTCTTCAGCTCAAGAAGAAGAAGAAGATGGTAGCCAAAAAAAAAAAAATCTAAAAATCTTCCTTGAAATTCGCCAGAGAAGCTTAGGATTAATATTGTGAGAGGAAGGAGCTTTTGCTCACAGCCGCGAAAAACCTGAGTAAATATCTTTTGCTTTGCTCTCGATGCCCCGATCAAAAGGAGGGTCGTCATTGGCTTCTGGGTGGAGAGCTGACGTGGAGCGTTTTCGGCCACCGGTTTTGGTTTATTCTCGCTTGTGCTGATCATCTACGGCGTGCGGGGTCCACACGGGACACATGTCCGAGAGCCTGGGGCTTCGCGGGCTGGATATTTTTTAGGAGCGTTGCCACGTCCGCTTTGCGCCACCACAAGTACTTGGGATCTCATGGTTGTGAAGGTCGACACGTGGTCGCTTCCAAGGCAATCGTGTCTCCGACCTTTGTGATCCATTTTTCTCTGTCATTGC
This sequence comes from Prunus mume, assembly GCF_000346735.1. The sequence continues at coordinate 9,087 of NW_007362727.1, forward strand.
TCTGATGATTGATCCCCTATATATTTGGCTAAAATGTTTTGGAACGCCGAAGGTGTTTCAAAAATAAAATAATCAGAATATGAAAAGTATCATTGAATATTGGGAGTAGAATTATATTTGCTCTTTTGGTATTTATACTGATAGAATTCTCTCGGATAAAACTCACTAACACTCAGATTTCACACTCTCTCTTCTTTCCTCTCACTCTTCCTTTCTTTCCTCTCTTCTCTGTTGGTTTATTTTGTTAAGTAATGGGAAGCCTATTTATAGGCAAATTGGATGGTTTCCAACATCATCATTAAGCTTTTTGAATATTATTTCCTTTTTTTCTTTATGTGGGCCCCACCACTTTCTTTACAACACTTCCCTTTGGAGACCACAATATATGAAATATGCATCGTTAAAAATCTTGCTAGTAAAACCCAGTAGGACAAAAACTGGTCGAAGGGAAAAAGAGTACATAACCCTGTGTAACTTAAAATTCTGTGTATATTGACATGCGTACGACACTGCCTCGTTAAAACCTTGCCAGGAAAGTGAGATAAAAACATGGACGAAGGAAAAAGAGTACAGTGTGTGAATATTTTTATTGACAGCACGCTCCCCATGATGCTTCGCAAAATATATTTTAAGCCATACTGTTGATCATATTTCTGAAGGTCATAATTGACACTACTTCTGCGAGTCAATATTGTAATATTGTTAGATGCTCCTCCTGAAGAATATCTCTTCCTGATATCTTCTTGACTATCTTTCTAGAGGGAAGATCTTTCGGACTGAGTGAGTGATGTAGCCATCAACAATTCATGTAGTTGAGTAAGCAAATATATTTCTAGTGAGCTATCTTTATATAAATTATAGAAATTTCCAAAGTCCGCAAATCAAACAAAAACCTGGGCTATTTGTAAGTTCACTTGAAAAGAATATGCCCATATATTATTTTATGCAGAGATGGCATCAAATATCTCTAACATCATCCCAAAGTGGTGGTGATGAAGCTGAGCTCTATTTGGAAAATACAATGTCCTGTCCAGTATATTTCCGGAAAAATCATTTAAATGCTCAACAAATAATCCACATAAAAATGTTTCAATACTTTCTTAGTATAAGCAAGAATCTCATTGGCCTAATTCTCGATCTTCAGGCCGAGACAAATATTTTTTGAACTCTTCAGGAGTTTTAATGTATTGCAACCATATCATAATTAATGTACTCACTGAGGCAATTTATACATATTAATATTGAGTACAAAATTTGTGCTAAAGGCACATGTCATTCAGAGACTTGCTTCATGTGATTACAATCCTTTATGGATTTTATTTAAGAGATTACACTTCATGACACATTATATAGCTTCATATCCAGCTATTTGTTCTGCTTATACATCTTTAGGGAATCACTTCTGGCGATATGCTCTGTGCATTTAATAACCCTTAAAGATAACATGTTGGTCTCCATAATTGTGCAATAAGAAGGCACGGTTGCATTTGTAAATATGGAGAACCTCAACATTCCTTGTTTCTACTAGAGACATTGTGCCATATAAATTGAGTAGAATCCTTTTTTATTCCAAACACCCAAGTATAACTTTCAAGGTTAACATCTTTTGGGGTTCGTACTATGGGTTTGTTCCTTCACGTTCATTCTCATCTGTAATGGAATTGCCTCTTTCCATTTTTTGGCCAATGATATTGTCGACATTTAATAATAGAACGTGGTTCCAATCAACACAGTCCATTGATGATTTGAGTAACTACTCCAAAATCAAAAATGGTCATTCATCAATTCGTGATCCCATTATTCTCATATGCATGCGCATGCATTAATTATAACATTTCTTTGCTTTCAGGTACCCAAGTCACTTCAGGGGCTTTTATTGTCTCTTTCCAGACATACATCTTTTATAGGATGAATTATGTGAGAATGTGGATCTTAACCTCCAATAAAGCGTTATTTTATAGTAGAGTGTGGATAATCTCTATTTAGGGAATTAAAACATTTAGAACCCATATATCTGTCATGCTGCAAGCATGCCATAGATTAATACATACATGTCAATTAATTGTCCTTCTAGGACTTTAAACCATATAATTTGCTATGCATTAGGCGTGCACCTTATTAATATTGATATGTTAATGGATTGTCCTCCAGGACTTCAATCCATATCATTTGCTACCCAATAGGCATGCATCATATTGATCACTGCTCTACCCATGTTCTATTCTTATGAGACTTTAATCTATGCAGTGTATTATCAATGTATTCAACTTGCAATCTGTGAAATTTGCATTAATAATTCATGAATACATATCAGAATGATACAAGCCAATTTTATGGAATGGTCATAATACAAGTCATTCTTCTGGAACGATCTATAATGCAAGTCATTCTTCTAGAATAGTCCTTTGCATGTCGTTCTTCTAGAACGACCTTATCTCTCCATTTGGTTACCTTTAAGGATGTCGTACAAAATATCAAAATAAGAGTGCAAGTATGAAATAAAATAAGTATTGCTTACATCCTTAGGTGGGAGAAACTTTGCTCAAATATCATTCAAGCTCGTATCAGCTCAACAAATACAATGTAATGCTTGATGATCTAGTTATATCCTGCAAGAGCAAAAATCACAATTGTTCTGTCTATGTAAAAAAAAAATAACCCTCAGTGTTAGGTTCACTATATGGATTTGTTCTTCAGATGTTCGTTCTAAAGAAACAAAATCCCTTATGAACAGAGAGTTGTAAAAAGAAAGAAAAGACACAAAGAATTGTGATATTGATTGCAAGGTAGGTAAGAAATCAGGGAAGGAAACTAGTGAGATAACGGACAACAAACTCTCATTTCTCCTAACCTAGAAGAACTTCAGGAGATTAGATCATGTGATCGTCCTTACAATTCCTTGATCTAGCTGAAACTTGATCAGGGATAGTCTCGCTTCCTGAATGGATGATCAGAGATAATCTTTCTTCTCAGGCACATCGAGTGCTCACTGATAAGGAAAACAAGGGGATAGTGCATCACTAGATATGGAGAAAGCTGGATGTATTCTGCAAACAAGATTTCGTTAGTAACATATTTATACACAAATTAGAGGAATATGTAGATCTGGTGAATTTCAAATTAACCATAGAAATTTGTGAGGTTCTCGAGATTTCTTTGAAAAAGTAACTCCGTGAAATCCTCAAAGCAAGATCGGCTTTGGCGAAAATAGTCCTTGAAACCCTTCAAGTGTCGATAGACATTAATGGAGGCAGCGTGAAGTTTTGAAATCTGGACAAGAAAAAGAGAATATGGGGATCTAAGAAAATATTGGGATCCTGAAAACGGTGCCACATTTTCATCTATAAAAATTGCCTCTGCAAGGCCTGATTGGAGTAACTGCGCTTCAACTCAACTTCCTTCCATTTTTTGAAAATTGAGCTTTTCTAAGACTTTCCTTGAAACCATTTTAAAATGACTTCCTCTTCTTCTCCCCCAAAGCATCTCGATTTAAATATTGCTCCCAAAACAACCAGTAACGCCAAAGTCTGGCGTCCATCCTTTGTATCCCAAAATCGTCATCTCATGATTAATGATTCTGTGATGATGAATGATACGACTGATGTCATAGTAGCTAGGAATTTCCTTACTCCTATGGATGAAATACTGTTAACAGGAATGTCTGACGAAGAGGCTATTGATGACTCAATGGCTTTTAGCATTCCGAGTGCTGCTTTTGTTTCTAACATGGTTGATTGTTTATGTGCCAGAGCAAACGAGATTCAGGAGCTGAATACTAAAAATTGGTCTATTCAGAGAATGATTCATGAGTCTCAACAAGAGGTTGAGAAATTTAAAAGAGGAAAATAAGGTCATGTTGAAACTGGTGAGTTCATACTCCATTGATATGCAGACAAGGCTTGACATGCTGCAGATTTTCAATGAAAATATTTTGGGAGACCACAAGAGGCTCATTGGCTAAGCTTAAGAGGTATCGTCCTCAAGAACACATCTATTCTTTCAGAGCTCATAAAAAACCGCAACAACCGTCACTCGCTCTCACCCTTCCACCAAAACCCCCACCCTTCTCCTCCTGCATTTATTCTTTGTAGGAGCTGCATATTGCCCCTTTGGTGGTGCACTCTAGGTGTTCGACAAATTGCCAAACCTAAATTGTAATATGCTTAGTGCAACGCCTATTTTTTTTTAAAAAAAAACATTCTAGGGCCTGCTTTATAAATGATAAACTTTGAAAAAATGGCTCTAACCTCTAGGGCTTTTAACAATTTAATTTTTAATTTTTATAATATTTATTTTTTAAACAAGGATTAAAACAACAATTATTTTTTAAACAAGGTTATTTGTAATACTATTTTTTTTTCTAGAACTTATGAATGACACTGGTATTGTTTAAATTATAAGGATATTTGGTTGTCAAATTTTTTTTTTTTAATAAGCTTTTAGCCTTTCAAAATTGCACATTCACTAAAAAATTCATGGATTCACCAGTGCTTGTGCTTTCATTCTCCTTGCAATTTAAGTGTTCTCCTCCCCTCTTCTTCAAGGGGGAAGGA